>JAQQZT010000033.1:4351143-4362213 GCA_030068275.1 Clarias platycephalus | reverse complement strand
GCAATAGTATAAATACTAAACAAAATATAGTCTTGGTCAAAAAAAGTACTTTCTTACCTCAAAATCTGTTTTTTAATAATAGAATCTGCATGTATTTGTTCCCAGCCTTGATATCCACCATGTGGGTTTAGGGAGGAAGTGGGTAAACACTGAAATGATCATATGACTCTTATCCTATCCCTGATTGGTGGAATTGGGGGTGTTAAAACTCTCCCCATGTTACAACCATACCCGGTCTCCCCTATATATATATATAGTATATTGTGGCGTGGGTGGGTCAGCGGCTGACGACCGTCATGCTTTGCGGCGGGTTGCTGTGTGGTCACCGTGTGGGGAAAGGTGTTTGGGTTAATGGCTTTGGCCAAGTTTGGGTGTGTAGAGTATGTGTGTGTGACCTGTTGAATGTGTTCCGGTTCATGCTAAGGCTGAATTGGGTCTGATTCTCGAGTGAATGTGTTTCCCGTGCGTATTGTGCTGTGGTGAATAAAACACTCCCAGCCATTTGCATTGGGAAGCAATCAAGCCAACTGTGGCGAGATGAAGATCCCGGCACCGGATCTCGGGGCGGAGCCCAACGGTGACGCTGCGCAAGCACCGGGGCAAGCTACAGCGCCGTCAGCCGGCGAAGCGACTTGCAGATCGTTGACTCGCTGGAGTCAACATTAGACGTGCGGTAGACGTCGAAAAAAGACGTCGCCTGGCGTTACAAAACAACCCCATCAATGGACAGAAATTGGACGTCCAAAATGACATGGAAAAGACGTCACTATGACGTCACATTGCGCAGAGGGTTAGTTCTCTCTGTGGACAGAACAGGAGACGTCACCAGTTAGTTCAGGTCTGGGTGAAGAGTCGTGTTAATTAAAATCAGCTGCTTTAGTTAATTGATGGAAAAAATAAGTGTCAGGACTTTTACTTTCTGAAGCCGGGGTGTCCACCTCTGTACAAAATACCTAAAACTCAGGAATTACACATCCTACACATCCTGCCAAATCATTCCTAACTTTTAATTCCTAAAGTGATGGAAACAGCAGGTGAGGTGGTCATAAGTGTAGTCTGGCAAAAATGGAGAATCTGCTACTAAAGTGCCTAAAAAATTTTTATTCTACTGTGTTTTAAACTAAACTTTAGCACTGAGGTAATTATTAGTCTAGGGTGTGACGTACCAGTATTATTTCACTGAAAATGTCCATAAGAATAATTTATCAAAGTAATAATTCTGAAATGAGTCACTTTCAAATAAATATGGATAAGGCAAGTATTTAAGGGACAGTTAAACTAAAAACAGTAACACTTAAGTCACTGGGAAACCGATGGTGGTAATTTAAAAAATAATAATTGTCTGCTTGTCAGTGTGATCTGACTGTGTGTAGCTGCATGAGTAGATTAAATGGTGGATTAATCAGCGCGAGATATGAGACCAGTGTGCAGACGGGGCCGGAAAAGAGAGCCTTTATAAAATCTTTGTCACGACACGTCAAACCACAGCCCCGCCATGATCACCGGAGAACTCCCACTCCATTCTCCACACACCTGTACACTATCAGTGATTACCCATCATGCCTATTTAAACCACGCCATGACACCACCACATCGCCAGTTTATTGTGTGCCTTCTCAGCCTCAATTTACCAGCGTTATCTCTCGTCTCAGCCTGCCAAGTATCGACCCCGCTTTGCCCTTTGACTACGACTTCGCCTTTCGTTTCGGATTAAATACTCTTGGAGATTTCACGTTACCGACTGCTTACCTGTCTTCGACCACGGATTTGGATCACGGACTTCTTCTCTGCTCTCCGGCTTCGACCCTCGCCTGTTTCACGACCACGATTTATCTCCGCTCCTCGCCGAGCTCACACCGCCGCCGTTCAACCGGCTCAAGCTCCTTCATCCCACGTCAGCCTGTCCCACGGAGCTCTCGCTGTATACATTTCCTCGCCGGCTCTGCTTGCTCCTGCCTCTCCACAAGATTCAGGTTTTCATACCGGCATAAAGGCTTGGATTACTCGCCTGCTCTGCGCGCTTCCGCGTTCCTACGAGCCAAGCGTCACACACACCACCCCCCACCTCGGCACGCTGTGCCGGCATTCCGCGCTTCCGCATTCCAGCGGGTTTTTCCCCTGATCACATCTCTAGGCGGGATTAACGGCAGCGCATTAAACTACCACGTCATTAATAAAGTCACAAGCACTCAAACTCTATTTTCTATCCGTAATCGACTGTCTCAACTGCACTTGGATCCACCACGCCCCCTACTGATCTGTGACACCCTACTCCTTAACTGAAAAACACTTCAGGGTTTTTATCCAGGTTTTCGTTATTTAAGCGCTTGCTCTACCGCGCAAAGCCACGGCCAAAGTGGGGAAATATCTAAACCTGGTTATAAGCGTTTAGCTCGCTAGCTCATGTACATCTAGCCTCAGCATGTGCCTCTCATGGACAGTCACAGAAATAACCTGCAGATTAACTCTTACCCAAAGAATAAATGAATGATGAATTTATCTAAATCCGGACAACACTCAGATTCTGAAGACATTTTCAGAGAGCACAAACACTCTTTTTATAAGTTTTGAAGCTAGTTTTGAAGTAGTGAAGCTTTTGTGATAGTCACATTAATAGTATTTTCGAAGCTTTAGCATCTTTCTGATGGAAAGAGGAGTGGCATTGTGAGTTTGTGACACTGACAGTAAGCTTTATTGTTAACTCCAGACTTGGTAAACAGGTCATTAAGTTCTCTAAATTCACATCTGACCGCTGCTGGTGCTGCCAGTAATATTCAAAACGGCTGATAAAAAAACTAAAATGGAAAATAAACGGTAAACTACACCAAACAAATTTAATTAAAAAAAAAGTCACCACTTACCCCGAATAAGGTCCATTAAGTTGCCATCTTCTTCTCTGTAGTGCAGTTTGATAGCGTCAGTTCGGCGGGGGTGGAGGTGTATGGAAGCAAAATAGTCTAATCGTTCCTGATTTTTATTTCTTTCTACATTGTAAAGGAATGCTGAAGGCGTCCAAAAAATGCATTAATCTACTTTGAACAGTCTGCTACTAATGCTCTGTAAAGACTTCATAACACCTCTAATCTGAGGTGCTGTTAATTGGTCATTTTTCAGGCTGAAAACTCTAAATGAACTTCTCGTCTGTGGCAGAGGTAGGTTTTGGTCTCGCCTTCCTGGGATGCCCTTCATGAGAGCCAGTTTCATTATGGTGCTTGACGGATTTTGCAAATGCACTTGACAATACTGTTCTTGCAAGAAGTATTACAGAAAGGCTGACCTTTGTGTCTTAAAATAACAACTAACTGTTGTTTTTGTTGTTGTTACGTAATTAACTAATTCCATATATGTTATTTTATAGTTTTGAAATCCCCAGTATTGTTGTAGAATGTAGAAAATAAATCACTAAACACTATTTTGTGCATGTGAGATATTTTTTTTTCTTACTGCCGGTGGGTTGTTAAAATCACGTGATTGCAACTCAGCGCAGCTAAATTGCTGGCTTGTGTTAACGTGTTCTTGCGCCATCTAGTGGTGGCACCAGGTAAATGAATAAATAAGGCTTAAATGGGCGTGTTTCCATCTCCGCGGAAGCGAGAGAGAAAGTTCTTCCACCCCTTCACAAGAAGTGCCGGAGCGCGCTTGAGAAGTGGACGGTAAAAGACTCATAATCCGAGAGAGCGAGAGACAAGGAAGATTCCGTCTCGTGCACTTCCGCCAGATTTGCACGCGAGAAATGTGCCGCGGCTCGTGGTTTTGTTTTAAAGACGGCGAGCCGAACACGAGGGACTTTAATAGGGAGAAATTCGCAATACTCACCTGCTCCCTCAAGCCTGAGGATAGCGTGCTCTTCCCCCAAAAACTGAAAACAGAAAGCGTGGAGATCGTCCTCAGCGAGATATTCTTTTACTCAGATGGACGGACTCCTGTCTAAGTCTGCCATTTTTCTGGTGAGTAATAAGACACTTTTTATTTTCGCTTCAGTCCTGATGACAAAAAGAACTGAGGATGTTTCCGGTTCATGCCGATTTATAACCTCCAGGTGCACCTAATCAAATGACGTCACCTGACCGAGGTTATATATGCCAAAATCTTTGGCATGTTTGACACATATGCTTCAACAACCGGTCACGCGGAGAGCGTTCCCATACCGTTTTCACGCAGCATCGAGTGTAGCTTTTGAAAGGGAACTATAAAATAAGACTAATTCTGAACAGGACATAAGAAAATTGTCACTGGATACAAAACTGAAAAAATGTTGAAGAGCTGAAGACAAAAATCTAAGAAAAATGCAATTTGCAGTATGACTTCAATGTGATGTATGAAGACTCAGAGTTTGATAATGCTTCCTGCAACCTTGAAGACATAGGAGACCTACCAGCTACGAGAGCTACAATGAAGGTAATCCTATTGCTTGTTACTGCCTCCACCTTCAGCATGTCTGATGACTCCATTGTATCCGAAAATACAGTTATTCTGCCTACACACTTCTCATCAACAAGACATGATCCATGGCCAGAGATTGTTGACATTTCAAGATTTCCTGTTGATGTGGAATTCAAGCTCAGACAGGCCAATCTTGCGTATCTACAAAACGAGACGTACCTTAATGTACCAAGAGATATGAAACATACTATTTTGGAAAAGCTTGCAGAAGAAATCTACAAATTTGATGCCTATCCAAATGAATAGCGGATCAATTCTGTGGCACTGATAAGCAAACATCCCTGACTTTGAGGCTCACCGGATGGGTGTTCTGTCTGGAAGCATATGCTAAAATTCAAAATGGGTCATTATTGCACAAAACTAAAAAAAAGTTGGTGTAAATGGGGGTAAAACAGGTGGCCCAGGAATGGCATCAAAAAGCTTGAAAAGTCCAAAAGAATATACGGTAAATTACCTACCTCAGCTCCTTAAGGGGCATAATGAAGACAGCGTAGAGGTTGCAAGACAGCTCCTGGTTGAAGAAATGAAAAAACTGAACCCTAGTGCAAGTCTCATGGCATCAAAAATGGACAAAAATGGAGATTGTGAATGCAGAAACTCCAGTGAAGGCAATGCAGGAGCGGTGGCCAGCTCTCTTTACAAAGAGACATTTTGTTTTCCACCATGTTAAACAGCATTTTTTTTTTTTTATACTTGGCCTGGTAACCAGGCATAGACAAATATTCACACTATGAACCAAGAACCAAGCTTCTTTAGTCACTGTTTTTGTTTGCCTCTGTTGTAGGGGTTTGCAGAGTTCCGAAAGATAGCCACCACAGATCTGCAGAGTGACTTCTTTAGTGCCTTGGATCGCTACACACAATGGTTTGTCACAATCTCAAAGTCCAAGAAAGGAACTGTTGGAGAGAAATTGACTGAACTTGTGCAACAAATTAATACAGTGGTGAGTTTACTGCAGCCTTAATTTTAGTTATTGTTGTAAGTTGATAATGATACTGCTACCTATTAATATTTCTAATTATTTAAAAGTAGTTTTGGTAATATTGTTATTTTATAAGAGTTGTGTTCTGTTGGTGAGAAACACTATGCATAGCTGCATTATGCTAATTACACTTGTTTTAAATTAAACTTTAAAGGGTTAGTTATCGCTTAATGAAAATTCAGTCATTAATTACTCACACTCATGTTGTTCCAAACCTGTAGGACCTTCATTTATCTTCGGAACACAATGTAGGAAATTTATATGATGAAATCGGAAAGCTTTCTGACCCTCCCATAGACCAGCAAAGGTACTACCATGCTCAAGGCCCAGAAATGTACCAAGATCATTGACAAACCAATCCATGTGACATCAGTGGTTCAACAGTAATGTTATGAAAATAGTACTTTTTTTGCCCAAAGAAAACAAAAAAAATGATGACTTTATTCTACATTTTCATCAATTGTGTCACTTGTGGACGTGTGTCCCAATCCCAATGCATGCACGTGGCACCGCCACATGTTTGTGTCACCGCCACATGTTTGTGTCATGGTACTCTTGTGATTATATGTCCACAAGTGATGCAGAAGAGACGAAAATATGGAATAAAGGCTTTTTGTTTTCCTTTGAGCAAAAAAATATTCTCATAGTATCATAACAATCATCCTGGTACTTTTCTGGCATTGAACGTGGTAGTACCCTAATTATGTCTTTTCTACCTTACTGGGCCTTAAACGTGCTAGTTGCCAAGGCTGCATATGGAGGGACAGAAAGCTCTCAGATTTCCTTTTTTTTTTTCACCTGTGTCCTGAAGATGTTCTTACAAGTGTGGAATGACAAGGTTTAGCAACTGAGGTTTTTGTTTTTTGGGAGAATTAATCCTTTAACAAACTAATTGGTACTGTAACTTTAGAACGATATGTGATCTTAAACTTGATTTGTTTTTAATTTTTCTACTTTTAGAAACCGGATGTGACAGCAATGCGCGCATTGGTGCTCCGAGGCCTGCCTGTCTTGCTTGGTGCTGAAGCCAGTAACTTCTACAACACCTGCTTCGTAAGTTCTCAGTTACTGTAGATTTTAAAGGGTTATTTCACTCCGAAAATAACAATTAGCATCAATTTCACATATGTGCTTCATTAAAAAAGGGTTTAACAAAAAAAGTAATTAACACTTTAAAAACAATTTGAGTCCAGTGTACTTCCTGATTTACACCTAAACTACCTAAAACTAGAACTCGTTATTATTATTAAATATTTTTTGGAAGTATTAAAACTATATTGGCAGCCATGCAATATGCAAAATGTGATATGTACAATGTGATGTGCTTAAAACATTTTTCATGCAATGTAAGTACTATACCTTGAATCTTTGAGTTGAGATAAAAATAAATAAAGATAAAGGAAAAACAATGCATGTAAATACTTAATGAGGAATGGTTAAACGACAGTTTAATTGTTAACTGACAATTAATCATCCTTTTCAGCATTTCCCTGTTGTAATATTGTTATTGTTTAGTTTTCTTATAGGCATCTGATACTGATGAGGCCTGGTCACAAGTACCTGTTGACTGTTATTAATGAACACATTCCTCTCTTACCAAATCAACTGTATCTTGACCTGTTTCTACTGCCATCATTGTTGAGGGAGGTATTGTCATTGACAATCTGCAGAATCTACCACAGGCAATTTGCCTCTTGTTTGGCCTGTCATATGCTTTGAATTTGGATTACCCCAAAAACATGAAAAACACGTTCAACTTCTTGCAGAAAGTAATGCTTGGGTTGGGACAGAACACACTCCCGCCAAAGCTAAAAAAGCACTTAAGAATCTCCTTTTTTTTTTTTTTTTTTGGTCCAGAAAATTTATTTTATGTAGAATTTTAAATAAATTTATTTTACTATTAAATGGTTTGTATTTTATTTTAAAAATTGTACCCCAATGCAAACTTATGTGGACGATTCCCGTGCCTGTTATTTCTTAAAAAGAAAAAAAAATACTTAACTTAACTCAATTTGCATCAATCAGTAGTTTGGAATACATACAAAGTATATTTCACTTGAAATTCTATAGTTGTTAAAAATAGTAATTCTGAGTAGCCTGTGCTAAAGATGAGTACAAACAATCAAGTATATGCTTCAATTTAGTTTTAAGTTATTGGAACTTGTAAGAATACAATACTAGATAGGCGTTTGTTAATACTACAAACTATTCTCATTTAACTTTACTTGTTTTTTTTTTTTTTTAAGGCAATTGGTTTCCATGCTTTTTTTAAATAAGGTTTACTAATTGGATTTTACAGTGCAGATAAAACACCTTTTAGATGAATTAAAGTGGAGACTGTGAGCCAGGCCTTCTCGTCCACTATTAGTGCCTGACCTCACAAATGTGCTTCTGAAAGAATGGACAAAAATTCCCATAAGCACACTCCTAAAGTCATCCCAGAAGAGTTGAAGCTGTCATATCTGCAAAGGGTGGGCCAACATCATATTTATTTATTTATTTATTTACTCTGTACATTTAAAGTAAATGTCCCACCCCATGGGCAACTGTTAATACCATGGAATTACATTGGGTGGTGAGAAAAGTCAGATTATTGACCTGAATCAAGCAAAGAAAACATTCAAATTACTGAAACTGCCTTAAGAACTATCCAATGCTTTATGAAAAGCTAAAATGATAGTGCCCACACACAGGAGATGTGGTCAGGAAAAAATATGAATTAGTGTAATCGAAGATCAGTATTTGGTGGAAGTTGCATTAAAAAAATTGACAGTAGTATACAGTAGATGTCCAATACAGATAACATTAAAATTGCTCAGATAATACCACACCAATACCATTATAAGTCAGAGCAGGTGCACATCACTACACAAATTGCCCCTCCTCCCCCTTATGTCAAGATATCAAGGTTGACAACTTTGAAAAGAGACAGTGGTGGAACTGGACACACACACACACACACACACACACACACACACACACACACACACACACACACACAAAAAAGTCTAAATAAAATAAAAGTAAGTCTTTTAAGGCCATGTTTGCTTGCCAGTCACATCCAGAACTCTGACAACAGTGGCAAAAGTGAGAGTGAAACACAGCATTTTTGGATTTTGATAATTACAAAAGGAGAACAGTGTTATAAACTTCAGCTCAAAAAGCATCGCAAGTGCAAAAACTAGCATCTTCTAAAGTGGCTGCAAATGGATGTTTTTTTTTTTTCAAAGAGCCCACAAAGGGAAATGAGGCAATTTCCTGCCAAACAGAAGATGTTTACTGTTAATTATAACGATCAGATATGTTAAAGTCCTTGGCAAATAATAATAATATAAGCACAATTGCATGTGAAATAAAAATATTAATAATAATCTGTTCGCATTGTGCTTTGGGACAATACAAGATACTGGTGTTGGTACTCGGTACTGGCAAGTACCCAAATGGAAGTACTCATACTTTGTCTGAGTAATATCGGTGAATAGAGATCAGAGCTAATAGTAAAAGTAAGAGCATTTCCATAAACACACACAATGTGATCAGAACTCACAGAAAAGGAATTAAAATCTGTGTGAGAATAATAAAATATATTTTTAAGGATGCTAATCAGGGAAAAAAAGACTTCAGTTTGCTAGGAAGCACAAAGATTGGACTTTGAACCAATGGGAACAGGTCATATGCTTTTTTTTTTCTTCTTGGTAAGCAACTTTACCAAGCGCTTAAGTGATCTCTGAGCACGCTGATTCATGACCACATTTCTTCCACGAAGTGGCCAGTTTAGCAATATCCTTCCAGGGTTTATGAATGTATTGAACAATTATTAACCCATTTCCGTGTCATTTTAGCAAACTTCTTTTGAAATGTCAATAAATTCCTCCGTGTCATGCAAACTCCTTTTACCTTTGCCTGACACAGGACAATATTTCCACACCTTCTGAAACACAGCGCCCACTTGTCCATGGACACAGGATACATTTTCTGACAGGGTTGGTTTTAAAATTGAGAGTCAAAATAACAGCTGAAACATATTAATCTCTACAGTACACCAATCAATCAATCAATCAATCAATCAATCAATCAATCAATCGCTTTTTAGTATTTTAATATTTAAATAAAATTTTAATTGAGGCAGTGTATTATTTTTCAAAACAGAATTACTGTAAACAGTATTAGGCTGTTTACAGTGAAGCACGCACATGCTAACTATTTCCATGAGCAAATTATTAAAAACAACCCACTTCCCGAATATACTTGATTCTGTCAGATTATCAGTGTTATAAGCGCTGCAACTTTTTCTGCGCAGTGAAAGTTTCGCAGCATAGAAGTAATAGTACGTTGCAGTGTTTTTGTGCAGCCGTATACCGTACTTCAGGACAATTTTTCACTGACACATTTCAGTAATGTGCTGCAGTGCCCTCTACTGGTAGCTAAAAATGTTGTCTGTTTTCAGTACTTTAATCAGAGCCAGGGGTCCCAGGATGTCAACAGCCCTACAGAGTTTGGAGTCCAACTGTGAACAGAAATAATTTAACTAGTCCCTTTTCTCTGGATCATCTGCAAGCTACTTGTGAAAAAATAAATCGATTCTCCTGTACATTAACTTCCCAGAACTTGAATTTGGATGTATATTCATTTTAAATCCACAGAGGAACAAATATTTTTGCGATATGCTCTTATTAGAAAATTGTATGATAAAACACCGCCTGTTCATTGATTATTATTATTATTATTTATTTTTTTAACAACATGTTTTTTTCAATTATTATTATTTCTTACTTACAGTGTGAAACTAGCTGTAGAAACATTTTTACTTATCCCATCATTCCTAAATGTCACATTTATTCTTAGCATTACGTTTGCAAATAATGCTTTTAAGCCTTTTGAAGTTCTGTGTCTATATATAATCTCAATATAAAATAAAATATATGGACTCCATATACCTAATGTCAAATATATGACAAGAATACTTTTACATCTTATCGAGATTTAATGGCATTTGATATAATGTGATTACATATTTTAAATGTTAGATTCAGTAGAATACACTCACTGGGTACTTCATTAGGCACATCTTGCTATTACTGGGTTGGACCCCCACTTTACATTCAGAACTGCATTTATTTTTTTGCATGGAATCAACAAGGTACTGTAGGTAAACCATTTCTTAGAGATTTTTGTCCATATTGACATGATAGCATGACGCAATTGCTGCAGGTTTGTCAGGTACACAGCCGTGATGTGAATGTTCAGTTCTAACACATCCCAAATGATCTCTATTGTATTGGGATCTGGTGACTGTGGAGGTCAGTTGAGTATAGTGACCTGATTGACATGTTCAAGAAACCAGTATGAGATGATTTTAGCTTTGTAATGGCGTGTTATTTTGTGTTCATGAAGGGATGGGCATGGACAGGTAGGCTGTGGAAGTTAAACAATGCTTCAGCATATCAATGTCAAGGTTGAATGTTTTGTGCATTCAGAGATGGTCTTCAACATATTTTGGTAATAATGAGATGTTGCTTGAGTTACTGTTGCCTTTCTATCGTTCTCCCCTGACCTCTGGCATCAACAAGGCATTTTCACTCAGAGAACTGCCACTCACTGGATTTTTTTTTAGACCACTCTTTCTAAACCTTAGATATGGTTTA
>JAQQZT010000033.1:4302049-4314240 GCA_030068275.1 Clarias platycephalus | reverse complement strand
TCTCAGAAACCTGGTTATACAACTAAATATTAGTTCAGAGATGCACAAGAAAGATTAAACTTCAAGCATTTTTGTTTGACACTGGTATTTTTTTTGAACAGGCTACTATTTGTTTTTCTTTACTTACATTAAACTAATAATACATTTAGCACATTTTTCTTCATCTTGTGATTCAGAATAGAATGTACAGGGGGTCCAATGCATTTATGTGATTTAAAATAAAAGTTATTATATGGATATGGAGCTTCACTCACTTTCTTCAACACACTGCTATTATTTTGAACACTACTGTACACACACACACACACACTATATATATATATACTGTATATATATATATATATATATATATATATATATATATATATAGTGCTAGCAAAACCAGGAGAAAAAGGGGCAGAACAAAAAGGGCAATGCCCTGGCATTTAGCATAAAAAGTACATAAATGACCATCACCCTCTTAAAAAACTATATCTAATGACAGTATTATGGAATTTTACTTAAAATAGATAATATGTGATAACATTTAAACCTTAGAATTTTTCATCATGTAGGAACTTACTGAGGTGTGTGAGGGCAAATTGCTCATTTCTGAGATCTCTGAGAACTGGCCAAAGCAACAGGGAAACCACTCTTTCAGGATCTTTAGAAATAAATTCCGGAATTTCTGCCCCATAAAGGCGTAGATTATGGGGTTGAGGCAGCAGTGACTGAAGGCTAAAGTTTCCACCCACTGCATAGCCATGTTCAGGTCCTGATACCATTCACAGCTTTGCATGTAGCCCAATTGATGCAGGAACTTCAGGAAGACAACAATGTTGTAGGGCGTCCAGAAGAGGAAGAAAACAGTGACCAAGACCAAGAGAAGCTTGACAGCTTTGTGTTTCTTTTGGGACTTTATTGTCATTATGATTGGGATGATGCGTGAGTAGCAGAACACCATCACTGAGAGGGGAATAATCAAGCCAAGGAGGTTGAGCTCGATGTGAGAGACTAGGTTCCATGCTGATCCATCTTCATACTCCAATTTGCATATCGATACATTTGATTCATGTTTCATTTGTGTGAAAATGATGGTTGGCAAAGAAGCCACTAAGCTAAGTGTCCAAATACACACAGCCAGGCCTATGCCAGTTCTGACAGAGCGATGCTTGGAGAAAAGAAAGTTGTGGGCATGCACAATGACAGCATAACGGTCTACAGTTATGAGGATCATGAAGAAGATACTTCCATAGAATCCCAGCATAAAGAACGTGGTCAGTGTTTGGCACATAAAGCTTCCAAATTTCCACTCAGTGCTGGCAGCGTTGTGTGCCCAGAAAGGCAATGAGATCAGGAAAAGGATGTCTGAAATGGCCAAGTTGAAGAGACACAGATCTGACATAGCGGCCCCTTTGTAATACTTTACTAAGACACCCACCACCAGGCCGTTGCCTATTAACCCAATGATGAAGACAATGCTGTACAGGGAAGGGAGGAAGACTTGACTGAAGGCTATCACATTGATAGTAGTACAGGGCCTGAAATAAGTCCAGTTAAAAGGAAGCTCCTCGGCTGTAACAAATAAATAAATGAGAAAACTTTGATTACGACAGCCATATTATTAGTGTAATAACATATACAGTACAAATATGTTTTTTTCCTGCATTTGGGGAAGCAGTGGCACAATCCTCTCCACACAATTCTTTTAGAAGAAAAACACCAAATAGGGTATGGCTTATTTATATCCACATAAATAAACAGGGTTGCAGCTTGTACGTAAACTGGAAGCATTTTGCAAAAAAACAAACAAAAAAAAAAGTAAAAAAAAGTTACTTACTTGCTGTCATGTTGGTGTCTGTTGTAGCCATATTTCATATACCACTACTGAGTGACTTGTAAAAGCAGCCTGTATATACTGGTATATAAAAGAGACTGAACTGCGATTTCCTGAGGCGGGGTTTTTGTCTTGTTGCCAGAAACAGTTATTTTATCTATGAGAGAGCAAAACAGAAACATGCAAATACATGCACACACATATCAAAGGAATAAAATGCAAATTAAAGAAAGCAATTTTAATCGATATTCATTTATAAAATCAATGATGAAAAATAAATGCAAAAGTGAAACTGGCTTCAGTGCCTACTTTAAGAATTTCTTTATTTATACCGAAATATCTTTTTCTCATGAAGGGTTTTAAGTAATAAATGCACAGTAAATTTAATTTCCTTCATCATGATATTACTACAAAACTGCTGAGGTGATTTGTTGTTGTTGGTGGTGTTGTTAGTTTTCAAATGTTGTAGCAATTTTATAACTTTTGGCACAAGATCTGTTTTGTGCCAGGTAAATACCCAACTTGGCATACAGTGGAACCTTGGATTACGAGCATAATTCGTTCCGGAAGCGGGCTTGTATTCCAAAACACTTGTAAACCAAATAAAATTTTCCCATAAGAAATAATGGAAACTCAAATTATTCGTTTAAAAAAAAAAAAAAATAAATTAACACAAAATATTAAGTAAAAATAAAACAAATTAACCTGCACTTTACATTAAAGAAAATTTTTTAAATATAACCTGACAGATAAGTTTCCATTTGTGCGCACAGGCGCTGTGTGTGTGTGTGTGTGTGTGTGTGTGTGTGTGTGTGTGTGTGTGTGTGTGTGCGCGTGTGTGTGAACCTAAAGTAAGCTCCCCTCTCCCCCTTCTCGTCTTACACTGTTACCCTTCCTCCACTCTTTTCACACACACAAAGTGTGTGTCTGTGTGTATGTGTGTGTGTGTGTGGCAAGTGTCCAATGACACGCACGCACACGGACACAGAGCAGGATGAGCCTTGAGCAGACAGAGAAAATCGATTTTTAACCTCTCTAATGAGACTTGATTTTGCTGTACACACACGCATACAGACACAAAAAAAAATATGTTTCACACATACACATGGTCACAGTGTTATAGTAAACAGTACACGCGTGCACGGATGTTGATTATACCAGTAAGAGACGCGTTCTAAGTCCCAGCAGAGGAGACGATTACCCACAATTCCGCAGCACAAGAGAGAGAAAAACATTGGCTCAGATGTGATCACGTGACACTCGGCATCAAAACAAAAAGCGCATATGTGATACATGATACTCGGTACTCGGAAACCAAGACTTGTTTGTTTTCCAAGTCAAAATTTATTACAAATCTTTGCTCGTCTTGTGGAACACTTGTAAACTGTGTTACTCGTAATCCGAGGTTTCACTGTAATTTGGGGTACATTCCACATTTGTAATAAAAGTACAAAAACAATGTTTCCTTCTTCACTAAAAGAAGTGGTTCAAGTCAGCCAAAAAAGTATACCCACTTCAGAAAAGAATTGATAAATATTTGAATATTGCATTCTTCTTCTTCTTCTTCTTATTATTATTATTATTAGATAGATAGATAGATAGATAGAGAGATAGAGAGATAGATAGATAGACTTTATAGATCCTGTGAGGGAAAGCAGCAGCAGGTTGTGCAGCAGCAGAAGGTTACACAAACAGTAGTAAGATGGGAAGGGAAAAAAGGCAGAATGTAATTAAGGGACCAAGGGCCAGGACCATCTTCATGGTTTCTTGATATCCGAGTGCATCGCCATTATTATAGGCTTCCAGAAGCCACCACTCAGCTGGCTAAGATATCCAAATTGCTGCTACTGTAGCTATGGAAAAAGGGTATCTTCATAATCTAATGGCAAATTTCTTGATGACATTGAGACTGGAGGTATGTCCATGCTAGTAGTAGAGACGATCTTTTACACTTATAGGGAGGTTATAGTTTCTGAATTATCTTAAGTGCTATGCATCCATTGAGTACAGTATAGAGTCTAGTCTACTGCCATGTTTGATTGTGTTGTGTACAGGTTAAACAAATTGTGATGTTTCTCATGTTGTAAATGTCACTTTTACTTTAAGATGAGATCAGTGTGACAGATTCTGGAGCCAGTGGTCCTGATGAAAGTGATGCTGAGGATGACGTTTCTGCTGGTGCTGCTAATAATGTGGGTATGGAAACAATTTTTTTATGTACAGTATGTTGGCAATATTTTAACCCATTACTGTATTTATGGAATACTTTACTATAGATTAAATGTTTTACATAGTTGCATTTTTTGCATTTATTTTTTATTGCATGAGAATATTGATGAAATTAAGAAACAACCATGCTCTGTCATATTTATTACAGATACACATACACTAGTTATTTCTTTAGATATAGTTTCCCCTTTGTACTTCACAACATTTTAAAATTTGTAATCAATTAATTCACAAGTGGTTAAATTGTACATTATCAGGTTTTAATAAGTGTTTGTTTTTCATTACACAATATCTGATGTGCATACTCTAGTGGCACTATTTTAAGGCATATACTGTATTTATAGTGTTACAGTACACAGTTACAGTCAAGTTCCTATTATGCAGATGTACAATTCAGGGGGACTATAGGTAAAATGTCTTTTATATTGAAAGCAAAATTTCTGAAAAGGACTTTTATAAAACTTGAGAATGTACACTTGAAACACTTGTTAATTCAAATCAATGAAATGTTATTTATAGAGTGCTTTTCGCAATTGTTACAAAGAAGTTATTACAAAGCAGCTTTACATAGAATAAAGACAATGGAAATACAGAAAAATCAGGAAAGGATGAATAATAAAGATTTCATTGTCTGACTTTACAGCCAAGCTATAAGATTGTAATTAGTCTGTAATAATAATGAAAGCAGTATTATTGTAATGCACAGAGAAAGTTATTTTTTTCCAATTCAGAGTAGCAGTAGTCAATATAGGTTGTTTTCCTCATTTTCCTCAGATGTTTGCTGGCCATATAATGCATTAATAAAAATTTGTGCTTAAGAACTGTTGAGTTTTTACATTTTCTTATCAGTGTATTGCTTACAATATGTCTTGCAGGTATTCAGAAGATGCCCACTGAAACAACTGCTGAAGTTTCTCAAGGTATCTGAGGTTTTACATTGGAATATAGCCAGCAATGTAAGGAAACAAGCCTTCCACAAAATTCAAGCTTACTAAAGTAAACATTCTTATGTACAGGAAATGTGACTGAGACAAAGATTGGGAACCCATAAAAAGGTCACAAAGTGTGTTGGTCAAATGCTGAAGTTACAGCTGTGATGAAACATGTTAATAACATAAATGACATAACATAATAACATTATGACTATTTAATAACATAAAATGTGCCTTGTTTTAAATGGGATGTTTTATTTAGATTGTTTTGAATAGTTTAGTTTGATAGATTAAGATAAAAGTACACAGTTATACACAATGTATGTCTGTTCTTTCAAATTGCCATGCCATTGAACTAAAGAGATTAGTTGCACTGTTGTCAATTGTTTTGTGTTGCTTTTGGTCATGTGCCAATAAAACACATTTGTCCCTGTAGTGCTGTAAGATCTTTCATTGTGTGTTGTATTTGTGAAACAGTGCTTTTAAATCACCTTGGTCCTGGCAATCCACAGTATTGTCATAGTTGTGTGTTGTTTACTGTAATGTGCCAGTAAAACACATTCGTCCCTATACACCAGCAAAGTTACTGGTTTCCTAAAATATCATGTTGTCATATTTGGAGTTCTGTTTGATAGTATTATCATCAGTGTAATGCATTGGGAAAGGTGGGTCCCCTTAAACCACCACTTTACTGGTTTGACCATCAAACTCCTTATAAATCACAAAAACCAGTGTGCGTGTGTGTGCGTGCAGGCACGCGTGCGTGTGTGTTTGAAAGTCGTCCTACACATTAGCCCCCTTCATCCTCCTCTCCTCTCGGTGACTCTGTTCGACAAGCTGGTACTGTACAGTATGTGTGGGTGTGTGTGAGGTTTAACTGTATACTGCCATACAGTTCATTTTAATAGTTTTAATGTATAGCTGTGGAGTGTACTTTAAAGGACACCACAAGCTCCCTTTGAAATGTTTACTAGTTTCATTTGAAAAAATGAGGTGTGACATGCAGTAGTTGATAATGAGGGCATGGTAGAGAAACAAAGTTTAAAAAAGATGTTGCATAAGATCATAATGACAAATTGTGAAGCATATGATCGGCTTGATATTTCTGTGATATGACATGCTTTTTGCCTTAATAGGAGAATATATTCACTCAATAATTTAGTTAATATATTTTTTTGAAGAAAATACATTGAATAAATGACAATGAAAAATATTAATAAAACTGTGACATTTCTGCTGCGGGAACAACAAATGTATAATTTTCAATATGGCCTTAATTTCTGTCTACTTCAACATCAGAGAAAAAGCACCTTTTAGGCAGCACAAATCAGCTTTATGAACAAACCATTTTCCCCCTTGATAATCTTTCATTATGTAGGTTTCGATCTTGCCTACTTGGTGGCCAGTTCTTATAGGCTCAGTTAAGGCAGGACAGCTTTTCCTTGAGAAAAGCCCCAATCAGTTTTCTCAAGAAGTATTAAACATTCACTGTGGGTAAAAAAAAAAAAAAATCTTTTTTTTTTTTTTTTTAGTATGAAACCCATAAATAACATGTTTATTCTTGCCGGATAACCCATGGCACTGTGGTCGTATAGACAACATTATGACCAGTAGGTTCCAGGGCATGCTCCATCAAACTTTTGGTGTTGTGTTTTAGTGGTCTGTCACCAAGATATTAGCTGCAGATGCTTTGGGTGTTGTGGGTTCGGGGGGATTTGTTTGTACAGTGCATTCCTTGAATGCTCATAGGAATTTGGAGGCAGGGTCAACAAACGTTGAACCCTTTTGTCTGCTAAGCTGTGATGAACTGTGTGTTCTGCTGGTTTTCTATCATGGCCAGTGTTACATTTCTTTTTTTTTTTTTTTTTTTTTTTTTAGCAATTTGTGCTACCTACAGTACATACAGTATATAGCTTGATATAATGTTGTGGCTGATTAACGTATTTTCCCATGGCCAAAATATATTGCATAACGGCCTCAATCTACACTTCCTATAGCCAAAATAAGTCACCACCTGACCACCTCGTTTCAAACACACAAATACACCTGTCTGAGATTGTGTTTAAATTTTGAGGGTTAATGATTAGTAGACTAACAAGGAGGAGTAATTATTCTGACGAGCGGTTGAAATTGTGAAAGAGCGGTTCAGGAAGAATGAGACATAATTTTTACACATGGATTGGCCACCACAGAACAGACCTTAACCCCACTGAGAAACTTTGAGATGTGCAGAAGACTTGCTCCGATTCTCCCATCATCAATATAATACCTTGGAGAGAGATTAATGTAAATCCGGGTGGAAAAAATTGTTGTAACATTGCATAAGCTTGTGGAAATTATGACGCAGTGAACACGTGGAGTAATGAAAGCAAATGTGGTCCAAAAAACAGTGTAATATCCTGTTGTCTCTATTTATTATCTTGAGACCGTCTAACCAAAATGTGTTGTGGGAAAATACACTGACTGACCACTATCAACATCCTGTAGCAACAACATCCTTGGAGCTTAGCCAAACTTTTTATTAGAGGTTCAAATGGCTCTTCAGGGAGCTTGTAGGACACGTTAGGAATCTGTTTAGCTTATCGAACACTAACTTGCCTGTGAGAAGAATCTTCTTGTATCAAAACCCATAACAGTGAATAAAAAGAAAAAATAAATACATTTTTAAGAATCAGACCTTCTGATATTCATTACAAGTTTGCCCATGAAGTACCTGAAGCCCAGGAGGGACATCAATTCAATTCAATTCAGTTCAAGTTTATTTGAATATTTGTACAGATTTAACAATGATCATTGTCACAAAACAGCTTTACAAAATAAAAAAAAAAGAAAATGGAAATAAATTATAGCATATACAGAAAGTATAGACTATAACTGTCAGCCTGTCCCTGAAGAGCAAGCCAAGCGCAACGGTGACAAGAAACAATAGGAAGAAACCTTAAAAGGGACCAGACTCAGCAGGGAACTTATCCTCGTTTGAGTGATATCAGATAGTTTTACCATAAATCAGTCCCTGCTATATCTGTGTGCTATGAGGTTGCAAGGTCATATAACGAGAAAGATTTTTAGATTAATATTAAATTCACTTTCGTTGTTGAAGATGATTTTTGGCTGAATCCAAGGTGCATGTTTTACTCATAAATTTTTTCTTTTGTATTTTAGGATGCACCGTATTGTAGTACCCTCTCTCCACAGTCTCCTTTCTATGCTATTCAGGAATATAGCACAAGACGACACATGAGCAGTAATAATTGGAAGGCTAGATTGGAATTCAAAGAAATATAAAAATCAGACACAAAGAGTCAGACACACAAAAAAAACACTATTCTCTATGAATAAGATGGAAAATTCAAATAATGGAGAAAAGAAATATCTGCTCAAGCTGATCAGTCAAGCACAGAAGAAGTAATGTTATGGTTTAGGCTTGCATGGAATTGGCTGACTGATCTTATTGATTAATCATTAACCGAAAGAAATCTCATAGTGCAGCAAGAGAGATTAATGCTTACAGAGGGAGTAAGCGATGAAAGCAAAGCTGGAAGATGCCCATTCCCAGACATCAAGTAAAGCTCTGTTTATAAAACAACATTTTTGGGGGGCTATTTCACTCCCTCAGTTTACTTGAGTTAAAATAGCCTTCACTGTCAGGACCATAATAAGAAACTTGTTTAGAGATAACAGTAAGAGTTAACAACAATCTGGAGATAAGGAAGAAAGCATCTGTGTAGGGACAGAAAAAGAGAAAGGAAAAATTCAGAGGTTATCCATGCTCATATTACAGTGAATAAACTGTACCATCTTTGTATAAGCAGGGATAGTGTAATCTCTCTCTCTCTCCCTCTCTCTCTCTCTTTCTCTCTTTCTCTCAGATTCATGTGTGTGTGAGCGCGAGCTAATACAGTGGTGGCCAAAAAGATTGGGATAACATTTGCCATGTATTATAGTTCCCCTGTGTACAAAACAGGTGATTTTACTATTTAGTTCTAGATTCTTATTTCTAAAGAGTTGTGCTAAAATAATCAGCTGGTTTAGTTGATGGATGGACCAAATATGTGGAAGGACTTTCTGAAGATGTGGTGTCCACCTGTACAAAAATATGCCTAAGACTAGAAAATTTGCAAGTTGATTGTGAACCTCTTTGGCCAAATTTCTGTACAAGAGCTGCAGACATCTTTTTTACTCTATGCCCGGCCGTATCTAGCAGGTTTTCAGTTAAATTTTAACAATGGTCATTATCTCAATGAAAAGAAAATTTATAAAGAACATTTATGGAAGTGTGTAATGATATTGTCTCTGATGAGCAAGCCAATGATGAAGGCGACAGTGGCAAGGAGAAACTCCCTGAGATGGCAATAGGAAGAAACCTTGAGAGGAACCAGACTCAACAGGGAACCCATCCTCAGTTGGTTGATAACGGATTGAAATTATATAACATCATGTGTGTTATGCAGCTGAAAGATCAATATAAAAGAAGTTATTTAAATTAACATGAAGTTTCAGTTTAGCATAGGGATGAGTCAGCAGGCGCAGAGGGCAGATGGGGTCTGAATCATTGGGAGCTAAGGAGCAGCATGCGTAGCTCCAAACCATCATGAAGCAGAATCCAGCTGGAGCTGGTCCTTCTCTGGATGGTTGGCCTTTGTCTACTGAAGCTGGCAATCTCCAGATGCCTCAGGATGAGTAGAAAAATAAAGAACAAACGGTTTTGAAGCATAAGGGACTTCATAGTAAATATTGATTATTCTATAGCAATTTGATTGCAGGAGACAAATTATTCTTGTTATCTTGATTGTCATTGTGTTAAGAAATTAAAAATGTCATTAAAACTGGATTTAAAAAAAATGGATTTCACTTCTGTCTCAACACTTTTAGCCATCACTATATTGTTTTATTATAAAGGTAGATAGAACCTCCCCAACCTACAAAGCTGACAAACAGTTCCTACAGTATAATAGACAATCTCCAAGCAAATTTGTCCCTGATCTTTTCGATAGCTAAAACAACTTTTTTCATGCAAAGATGACTATCCTTCACTGGCACATTACACCCACAAGTGATTTGGATAACAAGCCAGCATAATGCCTGATGTCATGTAGGTTCAAATGTAATGTACAGTATTTGCATAATGGTGTCTGTCTGCCTGCCTTAAAAAGTTTTTTTTTTTCTTTCTCATAAACAAGTTGCCTTAAAAAGTTCAGGTTTTTTTCATAAACAAGTGAACATATGTAAAGGTTTTACTGTGGACAGTGCTAAATGCAAAGTTTTCAGACTTTTTCAAGTTTTTCACATTTTGGTGTGTCACAATCATCTTAAACAAGGCATTTAAATCACATTTTCCCTCAATATTCTACACACTAAACTCTGCAATAACAAAGTAAAACAGTTGTTTGGAATGTTTTGTTAATTTACTGAAAATAAATACAAAAATATCACATATACATAAGTATTCAGACTAATCACTTACTATGGCAGCAATGCAAAAACAGCCTCAAGTCACACTTCGGAAAAGGTTTTCACTCAGGATCGCTTTTTATTTTTCTGCACTCAAGTTTCCCTCATGTAAAGTTTTTTATTGTGTGAACTTTCCCATGCCTCATTGCCCATAAAACAACCCCCTCATTGTGCTTTTTGATTCCCTATATGGTAATACTTCCAATAGCCTGTGTCAAAATGATACTGTACAAATTGCATGTGTGCATCTGTCGTTGGGTTTCTCTATGACGTTCCCATCAAGCAATAAATCTTCCCTTACTTAATTTTTAAACTCAACACCTCTGTACTGGTTAGTCGCTCAGTCCCAGTTACAGAAAAACGTCACCACAGCAAAATGCGGCACCACCTTGTTTAGTTTTAATAAGGTGATATGCAGTGTCTCATTTCCTGATTTCAAATAGTTCAGATTTTCTGTCATTGAACCAAACGATTTTCATGGAGACCTTCAGGAGCTTTTGGACTGTAACGGGTACAACCCTAAGTGCACGGGCGACATCATGAAGCACGGACACGAGGGGAGGTCTTACGGGAAAAAGGGTAATTCATTTAGGAGAAATGGGGAAGGAAAGGGTTCAAGGAGGGAGGAGGGAAAGAAAGGGAAGGAAATATTGTGCACGTGCAGGTCTGGGGGCAGTGTCACGCTGGTATGCGGGCACACAGCTGGTGACAGGTGGCGGTGGGCGGAGTGGCAGAACGGAGCATGCGGAGGCAGCGCTCCTGCACGCTCCCTCGT
The DNA here is from genome assembly GCA_030068275.1 of Clarias platycephalus. NCBI lineage: Eukaryota > Metazoa > Chordata > Actinopteri > Siluriformes > Clariidae > Clarias > Clarias platycephalus. The sequence goes on along the minus strand of JAQQZT010000033.1, from coordinate 4,303,037 downwards.
GACGGCGTTTCTCCCGCTGTCGATGGCCGGCCTGGCCCATCCCAGCTCTCCGTGGGCGCGACCTCGGACGTCCGTCGACTGGGCGGCTTTCCCAAATACTCATTTTGTCTGGGCAGCCAAACGTGGAAAGATTGATGGTTGTTCAAAATCTCTTTCATTTGGGAATGGAGGTTATCATGCTCTTGGGCACTTTCAATGCTGCAGAAATTTTCTTGTTTCCTTACTCAGATTTGTCTTAAAGATGTACAGTACTGCACAGATAATCCTCTTGACCTGATGCTTTGTTTTTCACTCTGTCACGCACAATCTACTGTTGAACCTTATATAAACACGTGTGTGCGCACCATACAATTATCTTAAATGTATTCAGTTAAGCACAGATTGAGTCCATTCAAGTTGTACACAGGTGCTCAGTGGTTACAGTGTTGAAATACTGACCGGAAGGTCCCAGTTCTAAACCCCACCATAATAAAATTTACTAACTGCATTCTGGAGTCAAATTAAGCTGATTTAAACAAATCCTGATTATTTATTAATTCCATTTCAAGTACATTTTTTTCACTTTAAAATCAGCGAGGAAAAAAAATGGGGAAATTTTTATTAAATTTTTCTGGTCGTTTCAAAATAAAAATTTTTTTGTAAATTTTACTCATTTAGAGAGACTAGGTTCTACTGCTGTGCAATTTCCCCCAAAGTTTTTACATCCAGACCAGGTGCCACATGCTGCTGGATCTGCATTTTTCTTAATGTGAGATTTATTTAGTTAGTAATATGAATGTACAAATAATTTTGTAGCAGTTACATTTTTTTTTAAAGACAGTTGTGAAATATACAAATTGTATTGTGTGGTTAAATTCAGTTAAGCTATTTCCTCTCAGTCTGTTCTAAAGCAAAGATGTCCTCTCAGTCTGCTGTTTTTATTTGGCTAAAAGTCGGGCTTAGCATGGTAGTTAGTTCGGTGTGTGAATTTTATTACAATGTGCGTTAT
>JAQQZT010000033.1:4107406-4127886 GCA_030068275.1 Clarias platycephalus | reverse complement strand
AATATATTCTTCTCCTGGTCCTTATTTTAAATGGGTCATAAAAAATATCAATAATTATCGATATCGACCGATATGAAGCACTGATATCGTGATACAGTTTTCAGCCATATCGCCCAGCCCTATGCTGAAGGTTCACTGTGTATAGAGAAGTAAAGGTAGTTTTTAACTCTCAGAACTAATCTGCAAAATCAAAAGTCCCAGTTTAATATATATATAAATACAGCGGTATAGCGGTACCTTGGCGTACGAATCTGCCGAGGTACGGCTGCCAAACTAAATAAGCACTCAGTTGTATGCAGGTTTGTTTTGTAAATATTCCTGCCCGTCCCTGTCCCTCATGTGATGCATCTTGCTTCCACACGGACCAGTTGCCTCTGAATCACGATGGCTAAAACCACAGTTCTAGTTCTTCCACTGTGCTTTTTTTAAATCCCTTTTTCCATTCCAGTCTTGCAAAGAAGAAGTTCCTCCCGTCTAGCTAGCCAGAGGAAATCATGAATCATCCTGTGGTTTTAGCAGTTTGTCCTGTCGACTGAAGACTTCACTGTAGACTGACTCTCCATTCTCATAGACAGTGTTTTGTACAGATGTAACCCACAAAGGCCTGCATAAACTGCAGGAATAATAGGCTCTCTAATAAAGCTGCCATTGTTTGTTACTCGGCCAACTGTGTACTGGTCAGCCTTTAAGCTCCAGTTGAGGGAGGAAGACTTCCGGAAAATGCACTTTTATTTGACTCAGTACACTTTAACCGTCAGGACGACTCCGCATCATGAGATATTGAGTTTGATTAATCAGCCTGGTTTTCTTGCCTGCAGTGTGTGAGGCGTGTAGTGAGAATGACCGGGATTAAGCTGTTACTAAAGATGAATGGTATGTAATCTGAGGGCCAGGGGGACATCAGCTGGGTTTAAACTTGGGAATTACTTTTAGTAAGCTATACAGTTTATAATATTGTGCTTTAATTACACAGAGCTTATAAGCGTGCCTTTTATTCCCGTGAAATATTTTTAGTTTAAATAAGCATCTGCGCCAGTTTCTGTTCCGTGTCACGCCTATAAAAGGTTTGCAATCTGATCTCGCCAGACTGGTCATTTCGGTTTTACCTCCTGCTTCGCAAATATGACACGCTTGAGAGGAAAATCAAGCCTTAAACAAATTTTCTAAGTACAGTAGATGCTTTAATTTCAGTTGGCAGGAGATTAAAGGGTTGATGGGTTATAACTATTGTGTTGTCAGTTCTTTCTTTGAAAGTTTTATCAACATTCTTACATTACTGTACATAAATATAGATTGTCTGAATAATAACTTTTTGATATATGAATTAAGAATTCCAATTTTCATGTTACAGATCGATTAAAAACTCTCCAGTTCATCCTGTATACCGTAAGTTTCCTCTGAAATCCGACTGGTTCTTCCTCCGTTATTTAGCTTCGGGCGATACAGGTGGAGGCAACCTAATCTGAGACGCATCCTTCGAGGCAGAAAGACGAGAGGTCTGTGAACTTCTATTCGTAGAAAACAGGCTGCTTTGTTTTCGTGGAGCGTGAACCGTAGCCAAATGACCGCTCCAAATCCTCCAGCCGCTTCTTTCAAGTCAGACTTTCCCCTTTCTCTCCCCAGCCTTCAGTGAGGTATTTGGACACGCCGTCATACTAGTTTGTAGTAAGTGCGTCGCTGTGAGCTTTCAAGCTAAGAGCTTTCATCCACAGGAGGCATCTTCAGCTACGGGTTTTTCTTTTTTTTATGTCTTTGATAGAAATAGGAGCACAAATTAATAATTAATGAAATCTCCCACTTGCATTTTTGTTTTCTGGAAACTTTATTGATTAAGGAAACTTTCACACATTTTCTTAACAGGTAGTTGAGCATGTTAATGAACAGAAATGGATTAAATATTAATAATTAATGAGAACCAAATGCACTTGTCCACCTAAGTTTAAGTTTTATTTACACAATTCTAGCAGTACGATCCAGTCCATCGCCATACACAACATTTATCAACATTAAACTCCGCCTATTTATTTCCTTTTTTCATTTCTTTTATTTAGAGCTAGTGTTAGCTCCCGACGTTGACAGTTAAATAGTTTATGGAAACAGATAAAAGGTTAAAAACACGCTGAACAGCTTTAATGTAATCAGTGATATTGTTTCAGGTTGAAGCCCACGTACATGTCTGTCTGTACAGCAGAACTCTCTGTCTAACTTATTAATACACTCACTCGCTCACTCACTCATCATCTATACCGCTTTATCCTGTATTCAGGGTCGCGGGGACCTGGAGCCTATCCCAGGAGACTTAGGGCATGAGGCGGGGTACACCCTGGACAGGGTGCCAATCCATTGCAGGGTACACACACATACACACACTCACACACTCATTCACACACTACGGGCAATTTGGAAACGGCAGTTAGACAAACCTGCATATCTTTTGACTGTGGGAGGAAACCGGAGTACCCGGAGGAAACCCACCAAGCACGGGGAGAACATGCACACTCCATGCACACAGAGACGGGATTTGCACCTGGACAGGAATCGAACCCGGACCCGAAGGTGCAAGGCGACAGTGCTAACCACTATATAATACGGAGGACCTTGTAATAATACAAAGAAATACAATTTTGTAAGTTTGAGTATAGGGATGTGCACGAGTACTCGACTAAACTCGATCGGTAAACTATTGCATTGATTGACTCTGTTAAGTGACGCGTATAGCCACGCCGTGGATGCAGTGATGTAATGTTGCAAATAACTGCTCATAGCGTCTCTTCTGCTCAACACTTTGATTTCATTTATGGCACAGATTTAACTTCAGGCAAATACCGCGGGATGCTGTGATGAAATCTGTTAGACAGACAGACATACAGATGGACGTTTATCTGAGACTGGTTTCAGGTCCTCTAATGTATGAAACGTGAAGGTATTGTACGATCAAGTTCTGACCCAATGTACAGACAAAACCTTCACTTTATTTATATAGATGTTAAAATATTGTTGAATTTTGCACATAGCATGACTTGCTCAGCTCTCGTCTGTGGATAGTCCCGCCCCTTTATCAGAGCATTAGCAAGCCAAACTAGTGTGAAAATTCAGTTTTAAGACACTTTATTTATCTCAGTTTGTGTATTTCAGTGTACATGTACCTGCACCAAGCCTTCCAACCTTACACAGCCAACCAGAATGTGTCTCGGCGATGTGTGTAGTGCAGCAGGTGGTGAGATACATGACAACTGCTGTAGTTTCAACATCGAGGTGCATCTACTGTAGGACATTAAGCTTAAGTGTAGCTACCTACCTTTTTTAACTTTCCTTTATTTGTATGTAAGCTGCTTTTACTTCTATTTGGTTTAGCGTTCTAAAAAGAGCGTGTGAGACAGATTGAGAGAAGGGGTTTAGAAAAGAAAGGAGGCATGTGGAACAAGCCGGCATCCATAAGCACTAATCTTTTAATCAGGTTAGAAATCTAGCACAGAGTTGACATTGCTAGCTTAGCTCAGGGACTTGACAGACTGCTGGTCACGACTGACCAACCCCGAAACCCATCTCTCAATCTGGCCGATCCCGATCCCGACACCTCCCACGTCTTGGCGTTACCCGGATGTCCGCCATAGTAGATAGTAAGATGATTTGCTAGATTACCTAAATAGCAGCGATAGTGGTATCGGGTATCAGTCCCATTTATCTCATTTATGCTTTTGTAAATTTAAAATAGACTAAAGTTCTCCAGAAGCGTTCTAAAAGGCTGAGCAGACGCATTAGTAACCCAGTCGCTGTGTGTTTCGGGAGTGCCAGCTGGGAAGCTGAGAGTTTCCTGCTCTCCCACAGGACTTGGCGCAAACCGAAAAGGCTCTTTGTTGACGGTGCCGTGCTACTCGAGCAGACACCGAGTTCAAGACAAGAGCACTTTCAGAACGTCTTATCCTGTCAGCGCCGGAGGTGTGGCAATCTTACCAGATATAGCCGTAATGTGTAATGTGTTAATGTGCGCACGGATCATTGTTTATTAATACGAAACAACCACACCGACCCTCTCGGTTTGACCCCGACTGCAGCAGGTTCACCTGGTCTCAAAGTAGAGGACATTTCTGATTGCATAACAGGTGAATGACAAGGTTACAGTGGAGAATGAAATCTTTATTAATAATTAGCAGGCTGAGTTCAAGGTCTACGCACCATGGCACGTTCACATGTTTTTTCCATCTCACAGCAGACCCGGGGAGACGTCTTCGGTCTTTCTGCATTGCGCGTTTCCTTTTCCATTGTGCTCCTAAATGCCATCGAATGGAGATGGTCTTTTGGAAAGCCGTGACTTTTCAGCCGTGACGTGAGTTTGCAGATTCTGTTTAACGCCAGTGTGTTTGCTTTAAGTAGCTTTGCTTACTCTGGTCTGTTCAACTCGTGTGTGTGGTGTGCACTGATGGTTTGACAGGTTTTTGTCATTGAGCTCAGAATGAAAGTTTGCTGTCAGTACTTTATTATTTCATTTATACTTTACAGTATTTTCTTTAAGGCCTCAAGTGTAAAAGTAGTGATGAAAAAAGTAGCGGTGGAGTTGTAGGCTAGTGGAGATCTCTCTCCAAAACTCATGTGGATGTATCGTCTGGATTTTTGGTAGACTGTCTTAAATGCCACGTATTATAAATTTATTTAAACAAGCTTGCAGCCTTCAAGGTGGTGTAGTGGTTAGTGCTATCGCCTTGGATCCAGGGTTCGGGTTCGATTCCCATCTGTGTGCATGGAGTTCGCATGTTCTTCCCTTGCTTGCTGGGTTTCCTCCGGGTTCTCCGGTTTCCTCCCACAGTCCAAAGACGAGTGTGAGTGAGTGTGTAGGAGGATTTTTCTTTTTTTTTCTGATTCTCATACTCAACTATTGCCTCTTCAATCAGCCTGATGATTTGCAGTTCAGCTTATATTATTGTAAAATAGGTTTTCTACTCATCAGTTATACTTTAAACATGATGATCCTGGATTAGACATCACGATGTGCTGGTGTATTCAGTCTCGGACTGTACCAAATAAAAATGTTCGGTTTGAGAAGGTGAATTCGATGTGGTTGTTCGTAAACTATACATTATAAAACATAATAGCTATGACAGAAATGTGCTTATGATTATGATTTTTTAAATGATTTTTTATGCAATAAGAAAAAAAAACAGTCAAGTATGTGACCAGTATACTAGTGTCAGTACCACAAGCTCACAGCTAAACACTGTTTGTGAACAAAATGGTTTTTTTTTGTTCACATTTTTTCACTATCTCTCTCTCTCTCTCTCTCTCTCTCTCTCTCTCTCCCCCCCTCCACTCTCTGCCCTGTGCTCTGCCCTGTGTTTGCTCTGGTTGGCACCAAATGTGCCAGAAAACCATCCAATCAGAGACCAGATGAGGTGAAATCTGATTGGTTGATTCAGGTACTGTAGCATTGCAGCTCATAATTGGTAAAGCAGAATGCAGAATACGAAAACGCATCTAGAGCTATGGCGAGATTCACCCATCAGCATATTGTCCGTGAACTTCTACACACTTTTTAACTGCATTGTGATTGAATCGAATGCTACACATTATATCATGTTTCCAGCAGTATTGTACCAGGAAAAGCATATTACCTTTGAACAATTTCTAAATTCAAGTACAGAAAAAAAGATATTTTTTTATAAAAAAAGACCCATCTTATGACAAAATGAATAATATTTGATGTTATTAGCAGCCACAGGGAGCCGCGACTATTATTATTGCACTTTTTTGGTGCAGCTCACTATTACTTTTCTAGGAATCCGACCAGGTTTTCAAGTTTCTAATAATAAAGTCTTTTTTTTTCTTCTCCGGGAAACTTATATGAAAATGTTCAGCCATGAAACAAAACAAAAAAACAAAGCGTTTGATCTTTTACCTTTTCAATTCTGTGACTCCTGTTTGATCTGCTCGGAAAACAAGACACATTACTTCAAAGAGCTCAGAGATCTCTACTACTAGGCAAACAATTATGTCGGTCAAAAATAAGTAATCCCTTTAAATATGGCTGCGAACTAGTGGAGCGCCGGTAAATTAGCAAAAAAACGTAATTACACGAAGGTCAAATCAAATCGGAGAGCCGAGTCTCCTTCCTTATGAAAGTTTGTTTTAGATCTGACAAAATTGGATTTTATTTTTTTCGGAATCCATTCCTTTTTATATACCGTGGCTAATTATTTTATTTTTTACATAAAACTCACATTTGGACCGCTTTGGAAAAACTGCCATCCTTACACCAATTTTTTTCAATAGACATATGAAATTTTTCACCCCATAAACTAAAAGTCTCTTCTCTCAAACAGCCTAAGATCCAAAGCTCAAGCACCTACAGTTCCGAGATCTAAATAAGTAAATCACAAGATGTCAGGTTACATTCTCTGTGTCTGTGAGTTTGCCATGTAGGAGAATAAGGGTGCTGCGGCAGGGCTAAGCCACACACACCCACTCCCACACACACTAGGGACGCGCTCGCACAGTTAGTGAGGCTCTGTAGGAAACAGGAACGAGCCATCTTGGCCAATATGCGCAGGAATGCAATGTGTCCATGTACACCATCTTCACAATTTCTCCAGGAATTGCGTCTATATAATATGACGTAGTCATATTGCTGCCCATCCTTTTTCCTCTATAAAGCTTAAAGGTGTTTGTTGCTCGTGTCGTAAATTGACTTACTGTTGGCCTTTATATGGTAATCTTCAAGGCATTATCAAACTCGTCAACTTGAATCTCCAGATAAGGAGCACGCGTAAAAATGCTTGTGTGATTACGTAGAGAGATACTGTTCTTATCTTGAGGACTCTTAATATGAAGAAATTCAGCGTGTAAAGATGACCTAAACAGATCTTTTGTACCTTTGTGGTGTAACACAAAGCATAAAGATCTGACGCATATCTGTATAGACTTCTCCCTCCAGATGTTTTAATCATAATTGTAAGTAACCTGACTGTGTTTGGCTGTGGATCGCTCATCTGTTATCGTTCTCAATTCTGTAGGAGAAAGATGAAGGCACATGCTCCGCCTCCACCCTCAGTCCCCCAGCCTGCCCCTCGCAGGATCTTCCGCAACGCCATCCCTGATGGAGGAGCAGAGCTTGACACGAAGGAGAACGTGCCACAGAGCAGTGTGGATCTCCAGGTCACACTGCCCAATGGATACGAGACCCTAGTCACTGTGGATGGGAGGTAAATAACATCGATTAGTAATGATAATACTAAATAATAAAATATGTAGCTGGCCTTCCGTATTATACGGCATATGTTGTAGTCCTATTTACAGCGTCTAACCAATTAATGTGTTAATGTGTGTTTCTGTGTGTCCAACCCATTGTTATCCGTGAGACTCTACAGAATGAGACACCTTTTCAAACTTTCAATATATTTGGAGAAGAGTGCTAACCGTACTGTAGTTACAGATAATGAAAGGGTTTGGGCTTTTAAGGGCGTGGCTTTTACATAATAAGCATTAACTGTGCCGAAAGCGGACAACAAGCTCTACACGAGCATAGCATCTTTAATATCTACCAAGCAATAATCTCAAGACAAACATAGTTCACAAGATCGATGAGTAATAAGATAAATACACCACTCCAGTCTGCCAAAATGCTTATACAAATATACAGTCATTAGAAGGAAACTTTTATAAATAGGGTTAGACACTGGGTGCTCTGGGTTAGGGCTCTGCAAGGAGAGTCAGTGAACATCCTCCAGTAAACAAAACACACAGCTGGCAACAAAACACAAATGGAGTTTACTCAATACTGACTAATTACTGTCCAGCTAAATAAGGCAAATATAAATATACTCATAAACTGGATGTGAAGTCAAACAAGGGTCTCAAAGGGAACGAGACAGGCCCAGCCATATTGACGTCTCGTTATTTAAAGTCATGTGATGAGGTCATGTGGACTGAGGGAGATTTGGAGTCAGATATGATTTGAATGACAGTAAGCTAGGGGACGGCGTTATTACAATATAATAGTGAGATATTGCAGAATATCTTTTTTATTAAGTTTTGATTAAGTTTTTTTTTTTTTAACAATTAAATCACCACAATTACAAATAAATCATGGCAAAAAAAATTATAAAATGAAAAACATTTAAAGTTAAACATTGTATTTGTGTATTCTTATAAGAATAACCGCGGCAATAACCGTATCGGCTCACTGACGCCAAAATCACCTTTTTAAAAATGATTTTTGAATTTATACGTTTGCATTCTAGGTTGTAAAATGTTTCAGTTTTTGTAAAATCCTGCAGGTGGCGTGCTCTAAAATATTCACGCATTGGCAGGCAGCACAGCATCCTGTGTGTGGCAAATCAAAAATGATTTGCCAAGTTTGTTTAGAATTTTAACAAAATCTTTTTTTTAATTGTGATGTTTATATAAAAGAAATTCTACTCATAAAATCGCAGTACAGATAGAATTAGCACCTGGGGATCATGATAATATCGTATTGGTTGGTCCCTGGCATTTCCCATTCCATATATATACGGTCACGTATAAATGTTAGTGCTCCTCTTTTAATTCTAGGCTTTTTGTGTAAGAACAATAAAAACATCTGATCACAGAGGGTCTTATTATAAGGCAAATACAACATGTAACTATTTACACTGTGCCACTATTTATTTAACACAAATGAAGCCAAAAAAAGAGGGCTTTTAAGTAAGTACCCCCTTACACAGGATTTACGAGGGTAAGTTGCAGCCAGGTACTGCTAATCATCAGCCCTTGATTAACTGATCGTCAGCAGGTGTGTTGATCTTTATAAAAGCAAAAACTTTGGCAGTTTGTTGGTCTGCAGCATTCTGGGCCTGTATTTACTCTCTCAGAGTAGGATATCACTCCTAATGTAAGTTTGGTCCTACTTTTAGGAGTAGGAGTAAGAGCAATTTATTAACATTCTTACAATAGGAAATCACTCCTACCTCAACCTAAATGTAGGAGAGCTCTGAAGATATGTCGAAATAATAAATAACAATGTTGAAATAATAAATAAAATTTTGCTCTTACAGCACCACATCAGATCATGCACAGATCCATACATATCATCACATTCATTAATGCAGCGTGCCCTCGTTTTTTTACATGCTTTCACTAATTGTCGTCCACTCACTTTTTATCTTTAGAGATGAGACTAGGGCAGAATTTTTCTTTAATTATTTCTTTACGTTTTACTCCCTCTTCCGCAAGCAAAACGCTCTCATCCTCTCTCCAGTTTGGGTTTCATTTTGAAATTATTTTGATAAGATTATGACAGTCCTACACAGCTCTATTATAGGGGCTTTGAAATGTTGTGATTGGACCAGTCTGATTGATATTAGGTCATGCAGTAAGTCCCACATCTGTAAGTTTCGTCTGTGTGCATAAAGCTTTCACACAACTGGCACTGATTTTATAATTTCGTTTTTCCACCGTTTAAAACTACAAAAACTTGTCAAAACTACAACATTCACTATAACATGCAGCCTACTTCACAGTCGTAAAAAGTGACATCACACACTTTCCTAGGAGCAGTCCTATTTCTCGCTGAAAGTAAGAGTAGGAAGCTTCATAAATGACTCCTAAATAAATGTCCTACTCTGAGGTAGGGATATTTTCAGTCCTAATTTAACTTTGAGCGCGATTCCTAGGAGTGGGTCAGAGATGTTTTGTACATACTGGCCCGGGTGTGTGTTAACACAATGCCAAGAGGGAAAGACATAAGCAATGGTCTTAGAGAAGCAACTGTTGCTGATCATCAATCTGGAAAGGGTTATAAATCCATTTCCAAACAATTTGGAGTTCAAGGTTCTACAATGAGGAAGATTATTCACAAGCGGAAAGCATTCAGGACAGTTACGAGTCTTCCGAGGAGTGGACGTCCCAGCACATTCACCTCAGACCGTGCAGTGCTCAGAGAAATACAAAAGAGCTACATCTCAGATCTTACAGGCCTTGTAGATGTAATAAGTGATGAAATAAAAACAGTTTGGTTGCAGTTGTTGTGAAACCCTTGCCTTAACTCCCTCAAGGTCATCTGCAATTTAATCTTCAAAAGCACTGATAAATGAGTAATAAATCCAATTATGGTGTGTTACATTATAACGTTTTTATAACAATTGTCTCACTGGCCTCAACAAATAAAGAGCACAGAGATCCAAATATTTGTTTGGAACGAGTCCTCTAGTATAAAAAACAAAACTGTACTATATACACACTCCAAGAACAGCCCTGTTTATTACAGTTAATTCATCCAGACTGGTTATAATCGCCACAAAGAGCAAACCAGCAGACACCACTGAGATTTATTACACAAGAGCTGGATTGCTCAGATATGGTTGTGTGATAAAGCAGCATCGTTTCTTCTCCTATTCCTACCTCCTTTTTTCTATTTACTACTGCTAATGATGAGAATAATAATAATGTTACAGAAAACTACTTATTGATCTGGTTGTGTTTAGTTTGTCTTTGTTTGGTTAATTTTGGTTTGGTTTAAATTTATTGTCATTTGGTTTGTTTTTGTAAGGTTTACTTTGGGTTAATGTTATTTAAAGAGGTTTAGTTTGGATTTCGGTGATTTAGGGTCCGGGTTCGATTCCCGTCTCTGTGTGCGTGGAGTTCGCATGTTCTCCCCGTGCTTGGTGGGTTTCCTCCGGGTACTCCGGTTTCCTCCCACAGTCCAAAGACATGCAGGTTGGGCTAATCGGCGTTCCCAAGTTTCCCGTAGTGTGTGATTGAGTGTGTGAGTGAGTGTATGTGTGTGTGCCCTGCGATTGGCACCCTGTCCAGCGTGTACCCCGCCTTGTGCCCTAAGCCTAATGGGATAAGCTCCAGGCCCCCTGCGACCCTGAATACAGGAGGATAAAGCGGTATAGACGATGAGCGAGTGAGTGATGATGGTTTGGATTATTGGGTTTGGTTTAGAGTGGCTTGGTTTTGGGTTATTTTGTTATGGCTTAGTGTTTTTACTTTGGTTTAAAGTCGATGTGGTTTAGTTTGTTTAGTTTGGGTTATTGTGTTTTCAGTTTTAGCGTTTTTCTAATGTGTGCTCAGTTTTATGTTCACTTGTATTTAGTGCCTTTTCGGTGTTTTCCCGAAGTACAAATGTACGTGAAAAAATAGAAACCATGCCTTTCTGTCTCTCTCTCTCTTTGTCTCTTCAGTGTCACATGGTGTAATTACACCTCTTTTTGTTGGCACTTAAGACTTGTAACCCTAGCCTTCTTTTGCCCTCCTCTCTCTCTCTCTCTCTCTCTCTCTCTCTCTCGTTCTCTCTCAGGAAAGCTCTGATGGATGTGTTGGTGGACTTGTGCGCTCAGTACCACCTGAATCCAGCCGAACACACCATGGAGCTGGCGTCGGTCGAGGGTCGCCAGCCCATATCCTTCAAGCCCAACACCTTGCTGGGAACACTGCACGCCGGCAGTGCCATCATCAAGGAGAGGAGCCCGGAGGAGCGGGTACGCAGGAAACCTGCGCCCAAAGTGCCAGAGGTGAGTCGCATTTTCTATTCAACCAGGATTTTAATTGTTATATTAAAATACACATAAGCATAAGCACTCGTGTAAACATTGTTTATACGTGAAAACTTCGTATTATGGGATCTGATAAGACCGAAAGTAGTGTTGTTTACCACTTCCTGTTTGACAGCATCGATACGTGATCTTTACACCGACTACTGAATTACAGTTTTACTAAGGAGCCGAAAAGAGTCCCCCTGAGTCCCCGCGAGTCCCCCTGAGTCCCCATAACAGTGTTGTTTAAACAAGCTGAAAAAGTGTTCACTTGCTCTCTCCTACCGCATACTTTCAGTCAGCATTGTTTACATGTCATGTGATGATAACACAGTCAGGGTTCGTTTCATATCCTCTCATATATCCTGTTCGTCTGCTTAGTCAAACCAACAGGTCTTTGCATGAGTATTCCCTCCCTGGACTTTTTCCATATTTTATGACGTCGTGACCTGCAATTAAAATGGGATTTACCCTTTAACTTACACAACATGTCCTTCTTCACCACCGATTCTTCTTCAACAATGATTCCATTTTGGACCAGAACTAATTAAGGGGTTTCGCAACAATGATGGGTTGGTCTGTAAATAACTTTGCAAAGTATATATACAGTATTTATTCCCTCCCATTTCAATATTTCAGGCTGCCTGCTTTGTGTGGATTCATGATATTATAATTGCATGTATTACAAATTATAATTATAAGGTATAACGGTCAAGGCATGGGGTGTATACTTAACCAAAGCCACTGTGATTTGCATTAACAGGCTTGGAGATTTACACTTTTATTCAGCTCCTCTGACGGTGAATATCAATTTGACGATCAGCATGTACAGTACAAGCTAGCTGTGTTACCTTTAAAGGAAGGACCAGAATAAACCAGTTCTTGCGAGTTAGCCCTCGAGTTAGCACTATTCCTTTTATGTTCCTTTCTTCGTTTAAAAGCCTTCTCGGTTTTTTATTTTCTTCCTCTGAGACTTGTGAAGCCAGCTGAGAGCATTTCCCCCCCACGATTCAGCATACAAAAGTGTAAATAATAAAAAACACTCGGTGCTGTTTGCCCTCTTCCACATACCAGAGCTCAGAGTCGCTGTGATCGACAAGACGGAGAGGGCGTGGCCATGATGTCGCTCCCATACAAGGCAGCACGTCAGAATTCCACTGGCGCCTCGTGACCTCGCTACAATAGGGCGACCGCTTTTCTTCCGCTCCGTCTGAGATCATATCGTTTAATCTTTTGTCCTGTTGGCTGTTAAGCTCTGGGATTCATTTGGAACATAAACTTCAAAGTGCTTAAGTGCGAAACCCTTCCTGAAACACAATGTTCTTACGGCACTCAGTTCTGTCATGTTTCGATTACCAATAACGTTACAATATCAGTGATCCATTCTCGATTCTTATACACGGTGAATACGGCTTGTAAGCTTGTTTATTGTGTTATTTTGTGTAACTTCATCTCTGCCCTTTAAACTAACTCAGCAGGACGAGCCGGCTGCTCCCAAACCCACTCGAGCCAAGGTACAGTGGCCTCCATCTCTTCGTCTCGAGTGTCCTCTCTCTCTCTCTCTCTCTCTCTCTCAGGAGTCTCCCCTCCTCCTGGCATGTGGTGAATTTTTAATAGCAGTCTTACCTTTAGTTACCATGCATTATTGCTGTCTCACTGACACTCTCTCTCTCTTATTCTGACCCTTGACCACGGCTGTTGTCGTGACAACACTCAACTACACAACTCGCAGTAGTTGATGATTAGCACCACATTCCCACATGAGTGGAATTTCTACAATCTGCTGTTTTTATTTTTTTGTTGTTGTTGTTTTTTTTAACTGCACTTGGTTACACTTTAATCAGTACTTTAAAATGCTTACGCCACGTCACATCTGTATAACAGTGTTTTATCTTCTATCGGAATATTATTTTTTCCATCCCTTTTATCTTCTTTTGGAACACTGGAATGTAGTTATTACAACAAACATGATAACCACATTCCTCAGTTTCAGTCTGATTAAAAAAAATATATAAATAAATATATATGTTCATGAACTTCTCACAAAATTGCACAAGAGCAAGACCATATCATTTGGACTAGTGTTTTTGTTTCACAGTGGAACTTTCACATCACTGGTTATATTTGTGCAGTGTTATCATGTGTTATTGTTGCTGTTGTAAATTAATACGGCATACCGAGAAAGAAATTCGCCTCAGCATATGAATCATTTCTGTCATACGACGAGCGAACCGAGTCGAACCGACTGCCAGCTACCGTCCAAAACTTGTTTGAGTCAGAAAGCCAAGCGAACCAAGTTTACATATTTTTTTTTGCATTTGTGCAAGATTTAGTGGAGACATAATGCACCGCGGGTCCCAAAATGTTAAAGGACGGTAGCAAGAAGAAAACGGACCGGCTTTCAGTTTGCTTTTTAAATCAGCCGTTGCCGAGAGGAATCATAAATTAAGGTTAAGTGAGGTTTAATGTCTGTTTATTTCATATTTTACTTCATTTACACATCTTTTGTAAATGTTTTAATTGTTTTCACATGCAAAAATATGATTATAGTGTTGGAAATTGGTAATATTGGTCATATTTTAGGGTGGCTGGAACGTTTACATTATTTCTTATGGGAAAATACGAAACTTCGCCTTAAGTTTAAATTAAATTCGTACTGTATGCGAGGTACCGCTGTACCTGCTGGGGAAGTTCTCCTGATGTGTGTATAGTGTGAGCTCGATTCCTGTAGCACTTGACGGACACTTGCACTGCTACAGTAATGGAGCGAACCGTGAGACGGCGAGAAGGAATCAACCAAGCGGGTGTTGACGATACGGCTGTTAAATGGACATTACCGGTCATAACTCGCTCATTCTCTTTCTCTTTCTCGCTCGTGCAGAAGACAGTACGGCTGGTGGTGAACTACCACCGTGGGCAGAAGGCAGTAGTGCGTGTGAATCCGCTCGTGCCCCTGCAAACCTTAGTGCCCACCATCTGCCAGAAGTGCGAGTTCAACCCTGCGCGTGTGCTTCTGCTCCGTGACGCCGTTAGCCGGCATGAGCTGGACCTGCGCAAGTCCCTCACTGAACTCGACATCCGTGAGCTGTACGTGCTCGACCAGACACTGGGTAAAAAAAACACACACACACACACACACACACACACACACACACACACACACACATTTTAATTTGCATATTAATATATGTTAAGACAGAACAATAGAAAGAGAAAAGGACAGATAGATAGATAGATAGATAGATAGATAGATAGATAGATAGATAGATAGATAGATAGATAGAAAGAAATCTGGACAAAACAATAGTCAGACAGGACAAAATGATAGACAGGACAGGACAGAGTGATAGATGTATAGACGCAAACATTATGCAGATAGACAGACAGAAGGACATAATAATAAACAGATAGACAGACAGGTGGAGAAATAAACAGGCAGACAGAAGGAGAGAACGATAGATGGACAGACAGACGGATAGGATGATAGATGGGTAGATAGGCTGTAGACAAAACCAGACAGCTGTCTGCAAAATGATAGCACTATAGATGGATAGACAGACAAAAGGACAACAATAAATGGATAGACAGAGAGAATGGATTAAAACTAGTGGACTGAATGATAAATAGACAAAACAACAGACAAAACAGAACGATAGCCGGGTAGACAGACAAACAAGCAGAATAATAAATAGATGAACAAAACAATAGACAGACAGACAGAATGATAGATGGATAGACTGAGAGGCCGAGAGAACAAGAGATGGCTGAACGGACTAAATGAGAGCTGAACCGTCAGGCAGAACGCTGGTGGAATGGACAGACTCTTAAATGGACAGATGGACAGGGAATGATGCAAAGACAGAACAGTATATGGACAGACATAATAAATGAATTGCACTGAGAATGAACTCTGACATTTGCACTTCTCCAGTGGTTTAGTACAGAGGAATTAAACGCAGCACTGCTGTCCTTTCTATTCCCAGTTCTCCAGCCTAAAATGGTCTCGGCTCCTGTCCTTAACTACTCAGGTATCAAGCTTGTTAATGTAGCTGCTGCTGCTGCTGCTGCTGAGCCGTCATAGCAGATGCTTTTTTGTGCGTTTCATTAATTTGCAGTATTTGAGAGCATTATTAACATCATCCTGCCTGTCTTGTGTTGCTCATGGAATGAGCTTGGATTTGCTATTCGTTCATAAGGCTTGAGTAAAGCTTCGTAGTATGTTGACTTCTTATTAATCCTAGAGACTTTAGGTGGTTGCAGTACTGACATTAATAACATGCAAACTCATCTTCATATATAAACAAACAGTCTCTTTATTGCAGGTCAGTCTTCCCAGGCTCGGTATGTCGGTTGTGCAACCCCTAGACCAACAGTACGGTCCAAAGGTTTAAATCCACTGTTTTCATATCAGTCTCGAGTGAGCATGGCCATCACTATTTTTTGTGCAGTTTATCGAGTTGTGCGATTTGGATTTGGGGGAAATTTTGGAATTGACAAAACTGCAGCACCATCTACTGGGAAAGAGCAATGTCACCCGAAATCAGTGTGATTAGGAAATGCAGTCATCTTTTGGAATGAAAAGAAACGCTCCACTTTTTTGACCAGGTGCAACAGGAACAGAAATATTTTTAAGATTAAAAATAGCATATCTGGTTAAGAATCTGTCAATTCTGGCAACCAACAATTCACATGGCAGAAAAGAAGCTTTTTAGTCACACAATTAGTCCAATAGTAAACCTGTCGACCTCTACATGGAGTAAAGTAAAAGAATTCTTAAAGATCTGCTTCGTTTTGGCCTGGGTTGTGGTAGACCCGTGGCCCATACTGATAAAATATCCTCAAGTCCTAAAGACCAGCTCATCACCTTGCAAAATGCCCACACACTTATTTCCTAACTAACATGGGGCAATTGTTGCATGAGCAATCCGCCTACATGGTTTTTGAAAATGTGAAGAAATGGAGGAACCTGAAGGAAACTCATGTGAACAAGGGGGAACCTGCAGAAAGACCCTAGAACTCTATTAACTGCCAGGAGCTGTGGAACTCACTCTGATCCCTTTCTTGACTATGTTCCCCGTCCACAGTCATCTACTGATGTTATTTTGGAATATTTTGAAAAATGTACCTTAATGTCACCATCCTTGCATGGAACCTCCTTCCTGCATTCTTCTTGCCAGTTCCAAAGGACAAGGAACACTAAGCAGTGAATTGAGGTTCATGTCAACATGCCTGTATTATAGAACCTGGAGAAATTACATAGACTTTCTAGAGACAAGCCTGCATCCAAAAAAACCCCATGAGGAGTAGTAGTTGAAGAAGTGGATCTATGTCGAGCTTTTTCACAAGCCATGCTGATGATGGCCATCCCAGCGAAGGTATTCCTTCTGTCTAACCCCCTTAACCGGCGAATATTTGGTGTGACGTTTTGCTGTTTGGTCAAAAGAGAACTACAGGCCTTGAGCCAGGGAGAGTAAGGACAAGAAAGTGCAGGTTCACCTTCATGGAACACTGCAATGTCAGTAGACTGATTAACAAAATGTAGTGACCGTAGAATTCCGAGGGCTTACCAACAAAACCACATCATCTGGCCATTCAACAGAATGAACTTAGAGACACTTTGTCCCTTTCAGAAAGGCCACACTATGCAGGTTATCTCACCTGCATATGATGGATCATATCAAATCAAATCATAGGATTTCGGGGTCAAGAACCAAACTCGGCAAGGTAAAAAGCTTGAGTGTTGAGGCTGAAGTTGGCTCCATACGGTGTACATGTGGGATCTGAGAATAAGAATGAGAAAGACGGCTGTATGAGAGCGGTGTGTATTTCACATGACCTTTTGAAAGATGATGCCCAAGTGATTCTCACCGACCTTGGTGGATAGAACAGGTGGAATGGATTCTTGTACACGGAAAGGCTTACTCTTTAGCCTGGTACAGGCATGCACATTTAGATCGACTTTCATATATGTACAAGAAGATGATTTTCATCAGGTTTTCATGGTCATAGCTTGTACAGTTGAGGAAAAGGAACAAGGGTTAGCCAGCAAACTGGGATCTTCTTGGAAAGGTACAGCAACTGTAACACTGGTGGTGTCACTCAGCATCGTGTGAGAATGCGCTGGAGGTCCAATTGCCAAAATAACAAGTGTCAATTATATGTCTCTTATCTGCATGAATTGCAGCAGCATGATACTAACACGGCTCTATACTGCATAAGTATGTCTTCTGCTTTTGCACAACTCCACTGCAGTAATACTAATTAAAA
Source organism: Clarias platycephalus (assembly GCA_030068275.1). Lineage (NCBI taxonomy): Eukaryota > Metazoa > Chordata > Actinopteri > Siluriformes > Clariidae > Clarias > Clarias platycephalus. The sequence continues at coordinate 4,110,115 of JAQQZT010000033.1, read as the reverse complement.
GAACTATTAATCTGATCAAAGAGTGAAAGGTAGCTTTTATCCACAGTGTTGGCTAATAAAGCAACACTTCACTAGTGTCACACAGTCTTGTACTTGTGGATGTTGGGTAAAACGGTATCATGGTCACTCTGCTCTCCTAAAAGCCTAAAGATGGAAATGATCCTGGAATCATCACTAATGTGATGCGGATGATACCGTAGGTTTTAGGAGTTATCATTTTTGTAGACGAACACATGAAGGTGTGTGTTCTGTCTTTCGATTTACCTTCATGCACTTAAGTTTAGTAAGGTTAAGGCTCTTGTTTGAAATACAGTACTGTGTAAAAGCCTCGAGCCTCGTCCTTAGTCCCTTAGTAGCAGACTGGATTGAGTCTGGGTGTGTATTCCTTTGCTGCTGTTATGAGTTTTACAGTCAGTGAAACTGTGTTTCAGCAGGATCTCTCAACTCCGACGCTCAAAGCGGAGGCGAGAAGAAGGGACTTCTGGGCTTGTTCAACTTCAATCGGAGGAAATCGAAGGTAAGAAATGAACATGATTAATGTGCCGGGATTATGTTTTAGCAAAACGAACGACAGTACATTTACTGCTTAACATTGCTAGCTTAACACTTAGCCGTTTGCTACGTTTAACATAATGTGCCTGAGTGTCTCACTAAGTGTGAAAAATAACGTTTATTATCATCATAATTAACTTATTCTGCAGACATTTTTAATAGAGCTTTTTGATGACACAATTTGGTTGGTCAATTTGATTCACTGAATCAATGTGCGTCGCTCAGTAAACTTCCATCTAAACTTTGCAAAATACTCACATTTTATCTAAATTTTTGCTTCTTCTATTGAATTTATGGGCGGTTAGTACAATACCGCCCCCTACTGGCCTGGGGTGTGGAGCAGAAGATTATCACTTTGTATAAGACATGACATTTAAAAGATTAAAAAAACAAATTACACTGCATTTTAGCATTTGTTAAATACTTTTAATAGTTTAAATACTTCAAAACCTGTCTGAAATGTAGCTGCTTTAGGTAAATCAGACAATAAACATCAATGATGTTGAATCGAATCAAAAATCGCAAAGACCAAAAATCAAGTCGAATCAAGTTGCTCATGGCCATTATAGTGAGATTTTTTTAATTAATTAATTTAGTTAGTTAGTTAGTTTGAATATTTTCTTTTACTAGTCTTTTTTTTTTTTAAATAGATTGTTTACTAGTTTTTCATTATCCATTTTATCAACATGATTATTGCAGTCATATTATCACATTTTGAATATCCAAACTTTTATTAAACCTTCAGGAATAATGAATAAGCTAGTGTTTGCATAAAATCCCACTTCAACAAATCTCCATTATTTCTCCGTGTGAATGCTGAACATATAAAATAAAAAACAAACATAAACACAATGCCACTGTATTTTCTCAGTGCAAATTGTTACCAGAAACGTTAGCTTTGACAGTTCCTCAGCTTCACCGCTCGAGTTTAAATCATGTTTCCGGTTAGTGTGCCTCTTACACATGTAGAAGATCTTTGCCCTCCCTGTTTCAGACAGAAGAGTTCTCTGATGATGCGGATGAGCAAGATAACAGGCTAATGCAAAACACACACACTAACATCAAAGTAAGTACTAACCCCTGTGTGTCTCTGTCCCTTTACTAACGCTAACGCTAACATTCTCCACCTTTCGTCAGCTCTCTCTTTCCTGTCACTATAACTCAAATTCGAATCAACAAATGTTATTGAGCATTATTATTCTTGATTGTGTCTTTGATTGTTTGATTGTTTGATTGATTGATTGATTGATTGATTGATTGATTGATTGATTGATTGATTGGATTGGAAATAGGGTTCCTGGTTCTAAGCTTAGTTTTCAAAATAAGAGATTCAGTTAAAGACTTAACTGTGCTACTGTAGAGGCTCGCGTTACACTTGTGCTTGAGGGCTTTTGCGCCACCAGAGGGCAGCAGTCACACATAGTTTCATGGTGTATCAGGTGTTTAAGCTCTCTGAGGCATCTCAGGAATATGAGATGTTAAACGCTCTAATGGAGGTTGATGTTAGTTTTTAAATATGACAAGGAGCAAAATTATTTAGCAATGAATGATATTTATATATGATTGAATTGAATGATATTTAATGATACAATTAATTCAATAGTAACGATTCAGTATATGACTCTGATTAAAAGGCAAATATTTCACAAAATCTGCAACAAAAGATTCTTGTTGTTAGTCTGCTCGTGTTGAGGGATCGCCACAGCGGACCATCCAATCCTCACACAACTTGGCACAGGTTTTACTTTTTGACAAAACCCTCCTATTTTATCCGGACTTTGGACCGGCACTGCATCCAGTGGCTGGGGTTTGGGCATTGGGTGGGAATTGAACCTGAGCATTCTGCATGGCAAGTGAGAAACCTACCACTGAGCCACCAGTGCTCCTATATGAAGTGGATACTAGAGGATAACCTCGGGGACGCCCACTACACCGACGCCCACTACACCGACTCCCACAACACCCCGACTCCCACAACACACCGACGCCCACCACACCCACTCCCACCACACCCACTCCCACCCCACCGACGCCCACCCCACCGACGCCCACCCCACCGACTCCCACCACACCGATGCCCACCACACCGACGCCCACCACAAAGACGCCCACAACACACCGACGCCCACAACACACCGACGCCCACCACACCCACTC
>JAQQZT010000033.1:4079258-4092739 GCA_030068275.1 Clarias platycephalus | reverse complement strand
TACATGTAAACCTGTTTTAAGAGACTCATTAAGCAATATTAGCAACCTTTAAAATGGCATAATAGGGGCACTTTAACAAAGATTCCCTTGCTTTTGCCTGCTGTAATAGACCTGCTATAATAATATACAAAAGGGACTCTACTAACATGTACCTAGTGCAATACCATCTGTTTCATTACAGAAGGAGGAACACCTATATTCATTCCTGTTTCTCTTATTATTTAGATGAACAATCTAGATGACTAACTAGCTGGTCTGGTTTCTGAACTTCTGAACTACTTTCACAATACGACCAGTCAACTGTAGCATGTTTTGCTGACATTTCATATAGGCATTTCAGAAGCTTCTGCAACATGTGATTGGGAAAAAAAAAAAAAAACTACTTGAGTATTTACTTGCGTTTCTATGAACACTGGGCAACTGTCAATGGACCAGCAGATCTATTCAGGGAAGAAGCTGCAATGGTATTCTGGCCACAAGTGAGAGCAGCACTGGAAACCAAGGCCTTGTAGGCCATTTTGGTGCCACAAGCAGAACTTTGTGGTCTGATTGCTGAAAGATTAGCAGTAGAGGCAGAAATGTATAAACTGCACACTGAGGCCATCCGTGGGGCAATGTGTCTTGACCTTGCTGATGGGCCAGCTCCACCACTGAGTACCGCTCTGGGACATTGTGGTTTTGTATCCAGCTGTGCTTCATCCAACATTGACCAGATACAGGACAACAATTTTGTGCACAGCCAGGAAGGACTCTTTGTTGCAACTCGAATTCGACTGTCCTGAAGTGAGTGACAGGCCCAATCGAGTAGTTTCTGTGCAAGGCAGAGCGCGCCATTTGACTTCCAGCCTCTCTGGTGACCGGTAGCTGATGGTCAGGACTGAATTGCAGCTTACAAAGCAGAGTTTGTCAGAATAAATACTGGATGTTGCACTGTAAACTCAGACATTCTTAGATAAGACGCAGATTGGACAATCTGCTGAAAGGCGCAAGCTTTACCTGGGTGAGATTTTACTTCATGTCAGGGGCTAAAGTTGCCATTCTGGCAGGGTTTACTGTGCAGTCAGCAAAAAGAATGTCTGAAAAGCACAGCCAATGCCATGTATAGTGGTAACCAGGTAACTTGTTGGTTTACTACTATACAAGGAGCACATTAAACGAACCATTTGAACAAAACAAGCCGCGGTTTTGCTAATGTACCAAGCACAGCAGCAGATGTCCGTTACACAAGTTAGCAAAAGTATGGTATGTTGCGTTAAAGGCGAGGTTGACGTGCTACAGACAAGGTGTTAAAGCTATCGATGACGCAGTTTAGGGGTTCTGGCATCCATCCATCATCGGCGCTCAGCCGTGCTTAGTCAGCAGCATTTAGAATGATTGTTCAGCGCCAGGAGGACATGACTCTGCCCTCGGGGACGAGCTGCAGCCCGCGTATGAGCTCCAAGGAAGGAGAGATTAAGATGATGGATTTGCCTGCTGTCAGCAAATCACAGATAAAGACTGGCCGAGATGACGCAACCACCTTTAGCAGTGCTGTACTCTGAGGATCAGTAGGTGTTAAAAGAAGCACGGTCGGTTTTACAAGAAGCACATATAATTTATAAAAGATAAAAATAAAAAGAAATCAGGACAAATGGCTGTTATGATTTATGAAATTTGCTTTTCTATTTCACCCCTTCTAACCACCAGCGGTGGTGAGAACCACCTAAATACTTTAGTGTCTGCCTGCATATACATACTGGGACCTTCAACAAAGTCTCATAAAGTGACTGTAGTTCTTAATATGTGGTAGACATATTGTTATTATTCAGTTCCTTCTTCTGAACAAGGTATCTGTGTCATTTTCCGAAGGCCATTGCCATAAGCATACTGCAGTATTTGGCTGGTTCCCACTGATGGCACGTCCTCTTATACAGTATGCCATTTGGTCTCATCTCATTACAGATCCTTGACCCTTTCCCCGTGCTGTTTGTAAATGCTCCCCTCTTCTGGGAAGGCTTTGTACAAAATTTTGTAGCATTTCTACTGGGAATTGTGTCTATTCAGTCATAAGGCCATTAGTGGGGTCAGGCAAGGAGTCCTCAGGTGCAGTTTACAGGCCAGTTCATCCCACAAGTGTCAGGGCTTTGTGCAGACCGCTCAAGTTCTTCCACACCAACCTTGGCAGAGCATGTCTTCCTCGACCTCACTTTGTGCACAGAAGCATTAGCATGCTGGAACAGGTTTGGGCCCCTTAGGTCCATGAAAGTGGAATTTCTTAAAGCTACAGAATGCATTGAGATTTTAGACAGCTGTGTGCTTAAACCTTATGGTAGAACAAGGCAATGTTGGACAGCTGTTTAACTACTTTTGGCCATATAGAGTGAGCATCTCTGGCAGTTGTTTCATATTTGTTTGTTTCAGCATTTATCTAAAGATTAATGACTTGTTTTTGGGAGAATGAAAGCAAGTCTTTAAACTACAACAGAATGATTTCAGTATAGACAGATAGTTTTTTTTTTTTGTTGTTGTTGTTGAGAGCTTACTAAACCCCAAATGAAGGACAGTTTGCAGAAGATACAGAGTACAGACCCATAAAGCTTTTGCTAACTGTTTTTCTCATGTGCATTTTATAGTCAGGGCCAAAAGTTCAGAGTCCATTAGATCCAACAAATCAGTTGTTTCTTTTATCATTTGAACATCTAAAACAATTTGTTGGCAGGTTACCCGTTTATTTGATTTGTTGTCGTTTCGCTACATTTAAAGTATGGGTAAAATTACATTTTGCAGATTAATGGGATAATTTCTTAAATAAGGTTATCATTTTTCCATTAATACATGATGAACTGGTGAGGAGTGAAATAGTGTCTTTTTTTATAAACCTGTGTACGTGCTCAACGTTTTTGGACCCTACTACGGTTGCGACCCCGTTTTTCCTGCTAACCTCACATTCTACTAATTGCCTAGCTAACTGCCTGCAGCCTTTTCTCATCTGATCATCAGATGCAATCTTGCCGTTTTGTTTGTTTACCCAAACCTCAACACTGGGACGCCAGTGGACATCAACACTTGCTTTATCCTTTTGCATCTTTTCAAACTTCTGCTCATGTTCTGGCGTAGCAGAAGAGGTTTTTTTAAGGAAACCAGTAACTGTATGCATCAAGTAATAGATACCATTGATCGTTAAAGTGGAAGGCTGCCTTTCCACTCCAAAGACAAGACCAATCATGCTCTATTTCTTGGTCTTGGGTATCACATGACAGTATCTCACAGAGTAGCACATCTTGATGTGTAGCACTTCTTGATGAATTCTAGATAAATTAACCAAGTAATGCTTGTCTGTCATTTTAAACTGCACTGCCTAGTCAAAAAAAAAAGGCAGCACAGAAGGGTCAAATTGTTCAAGTACGGAAAACGGTTGAGATTTGAAATAATTGGAACTGGGTTAAGAACCATCATGCATCGTGTCCACTGTACAAGCCTCCGGGGACAGTGTTACGATCTGGGGTTGCTTTAGTTGCTCAGGTCTAGGCTCAGCAACGTTATGTACGGAATGAAGTCATTCGAGGACCTGAATGTACTGAATGACCCGGTTATCACATATCAGAGTTTTTCTGCTCTGGGAGCTTGAGGAATCATTCAAACTGTGCAGTTCAATCAAAGCTAAATGCGGTCAAAATCTTGGAGGCGTTGACCCAGTACTACAGTATATCCCATGTGCGCACATATACTAGAAGGTCTGCAGATTATTGCCTTCACACCCTCTTAGCCATCATCAAATCAGTCTCCCTTTCATCTCTTTACGGTGCCATTCAAAATGTAGTACCTAAGCAAGTGACAGCAGGTGCAACAACATCCAAAGTCTTAGTCTGGGTTTAGCGAATTAATTCCCACTTCATTCCAATTGCTAAAGATATCCAGATCATGGAAGGGGCCGAGCAAAACCGGTAAGTGATTAATGAAAGTTAACATGGATGATCTTCTTGTCCCGGAGATGGCTTCCCTCCCATAATGACCTACGGACATGAGCGTAAGTCTGAGTTCCTTAATATATATTCCATTCAGATTAATTTTATTTGTATATCGCCTTTAACAATGGTCTTTGTTGCAAAGCAGCTTTACAGAATCAAAAGAAAATTATGGAAATGTGTATGAAATGTATATGAATCAAAATGGTCAGATTGTCGCTATAATAAACACCGCATGTTCCTTTGCCCCCATTTATTACTCTGCAAAGATGTTCCAGTCAGAAGTCTTTTATCATGTGGTTTGGCGCTGTTCCCGCGCGCAATTATGTCAAGGCTAAGCAGAAAGTCAGCCAGTGGGTCAGCCTACCCTCAGTGCTTCCTGATATATTTTACTGAGCATGCACACACGCATACCAGCACGTTCAGTTCAAGAGAGACTCAAAAATGTCATTATTAAAAAGATGTCTCTACAAAAAGTAATGCTTAGCTTGGAGAAAAAAGGACACGGTTTTGGCATAGTTTGAATATTTCGTATAACTTGTATAACACTATACGACTATAGTCTGTTTCTCAGGGGCTTTTAGAGCTCGGTTTTCAGGCTATGATTTCTTTCTGTTTTTCTCCAATATCATTTCTTCTAAAGCACTTTGTTTTTTGTTTTTTTTCCCCTTTCTCCTCTTTCCTTTCTCTCTTGCTTTCATTCCTTCTGCAGTATACTGCTGCACTCCCGTCCTGATGCACTCCGGACGCCGATGAACAGACATCCCTTCCATCTGCTCCAGTCCCTCGCTTCTCTCTTCTCCCTTCATCCTCCATTCAACTTTTCTGCTTTTTTGCCTTCCATTCTTTCATGTTCAAATATAATGTTTTCTTTTAATCAAGCCATTTTAAAAAAAAAAATATTTTTTTTTTTTTTACAAATGTCTGGAAATGTTTGTTTACCAAAGCTGGGAGTGTGGAGGTGATTTTGGGAAAAGTTTGGTTCAGTTTGCTCGCATGTGATTGGGTGATGGATTTTGGGGCGATGAAGGTTCGTTTGTTGGTTCAAGAGTTTCTACAAGGACGGTTAGTAGCCAGAGGGGAAGGGAATGTGATTCAGGATCCTGCCATTGCTTAGTTGTTGCATGACGACTAAATTGCTTTACATGTGAAGGACATGCTGTGACCTTCAAAACCCAAAGTCAGCCATTCATTACATTGCCTGTTATTTATTGATGTTATTGGCATCATTAAATATCTAATACATTATTAATTTGAAGCAATGAAAAAAGTTCATGTGGTCTGATGAGTCCAGATTGACCGTATTACAGAGCGACCAGGGTCAGGGTAAGAAGGGAAGCACATGAAGCGATGCACCCATCATGCATAGTGTCGACTGTACAGGCCTCTGGAGGCAGGGTTATGACCCGGGGTCGCTTCAGTCGCTCAGGTCTAGACTCGGCAACGTTATGTGGCAATAAAATGAAGTCAGCCGGCGACCTGAATGTACTGAACGACCGGGTTAAAGTCCAGGAATCAAATTGTGAAAGAGTGGTTCTGGGAGCAGTTAAAGGAATCGTTTAAAACATGTATTCACCACCACACTGTGCACCGTAATAAGCTCACGGCAGTCAATAAAATCTGATAGTGTGTGAATTTTTAATGTTTTTATTTTCTGGCTGGTCAGTGTAATAATATAACTCGGGGTGAGGCTGGTTTGTTAGAATAAGGTTTTACTGTAGGATAGAATTTTTTTTTTTTTTTTTCCAAAAGAAGAGTTTGAGAACTCCTCAAAGCATGGAATAAAATATGACATATTGTCCTGTTTTGAGGAAAATAATCAGAGACTGTGTGATGTGACATGACCACCAAAAAACTATTACGAGATTGTAATTTATTAGCGGACAGACCACTGTACTTTTTATCCATTTATAGTTATATTATTAGTGACATGAGGGTAGTTTGTTTTCCGTTATAGCAGCCACTCGTTCATTCTTCCCCCATTCTGCAGTTAAAGAACTCCTTCCTTAAAATGTCTCCTTACAGAACTTTCTTTTTTTAAGTTTAATAACAGTTAGGCTTAGATTTTGCAGATTGTCTTATTTTGTAACTTGTGCAAGACCCATTTTTTTTATCTTTGGTCACCCAAACGAGGCAATTAGTGCTTTAGGAATGAAAAACAACTGGACTTGAGTACTGACATGCTGCATTTCAAACAGTTTTATTACACAACACAGTATTCTGTTGGAACAGCGAATATCTTTTCACTTTTTTCGCTTTCCTGAACTCCTTTCTTCTGGGACACAGTCGAACCAATCGCCTGCCATTTCAGATGTCTACAGTAAGGATGGCCTCCAGATGTTTGTATTGAAGAGATTGAAGAATCCGTGCCTTTGTTATGCTAGCATGAGTGATGTGTAATGTGTTTTTTTGTTTTATTTTTCAATCACACTTCCTTTAAATCAGTATTGTCAGTTTGACAGAAAAAATAAAAGTGCTTATACTGTCGTGTGCTTATTAAAAGACTGAATGCATCGGTGTTAACCTGGGTCCTCCTGGATGTTCGATATCATATGAATTGCGACCGGCTTGTTCTGTTGTGCCTGTCGGAAAGTCACGAAATGTTGATATGTTGATAAAACTGCCTCCTAAAACAGAGACATCTTTGTCATACGAGCACTCTTATCGCTACAGCGGTGGCGTTGCCTCGACGAGGTTCCATGAGCAGGTGGGCACTCGTCCAACATTAGGGTTCAAGCAAAACGAGATTCAGCCATGATAGTGTGAAATTTTCAGCTGTGTCATGGTTAGTTTTTCAAATTTTTTGCATTAAGTAAATCATAAATTTGCAATAAAATAAATCAATAATAAATTTGGACAGAATTTTTATTTGGAATTGAAGACGTTTCTTTTACTAATAATAAGCAAATGATCACGATGGTTGTTTACACGCAATTAGGGCGTAACGCACTCGGAGGAAAGCTCTATCCAAAGCATTTCGCTTACGTGAGCTCAAACACGCCCATGACTGAGAGTGAGAGCGTCTTCGATATAGCACATCTAGTCAGGGTAATTTAACGTCCAATGCTTTGTTCCCTTAGTTTTTCTTTTCTTTTTTAGACTAGGTAAGAATGCAGTACAGTAAATCTCCGACTTAAGAACACGTTCTGTCAAACGTTTGTTGTTTTAGTTCCGCATTATTCTGTACTCTTGCAAAACCGCACCTTTAAATCCAGAGGAGACTCCCGGTGATGCAGCGCGGTCAGCTGACCTTGTTTAAATTCAACCCAGGAGGGAGGGACGGAGGGAGGGACAACGCTACATGGTGTTTATATTTAATTGTAAATATCGGTATCTGGTGCACTGCAGTGTCTGTTTTTCGTATCTGCAGAAATTCGTAATGTTCATAAGTTGGGGACTTTCTGTACTTATGTAAAGACCATCGCACTTGGCCCGAGAGTGAGGCGGACTCGTTGAATCGCAGTGCCGTATATTCAATTCCATTTGACTTTTTCGAGCACGTTTAAGTGTGGACGTTGTCCCAAAGCAGCTTTATAAAAATAAAAATTCTAGCTTTTTTTTTAAATGTGTACAGCTTTAGCAGTTTGTCCGTAATGAGCAAGCAGGAGGTGATGGTGGCGTGGAAACATTCCCTGAGATAAGGAGGCTCAAAAAAACCTCAAGAGGAAGGAACCTGTCTTCATTTGGATGAAGAAAATAATTCCCTTTTACAATTTATAAATAAATAAACAGTGTAGATTTGTTGCTTACATGAGGTCCACTATGTTAAAGTTACCAACCATCTTATAAAGTATGAACTCTTTGACCTTATTAATAAAAAGAAAGAATATGTATGTATATGATACTTGATCAATGCAGTGCATCAGTTGGTCTATAGAATGTGCCAGACCCCCATCTACGAATGCCAACGGACCGTCCTGAGCACAGCAGCGAGCCTGACCCGGTGCGTTCGAGTGTGTCAGGTACTCCAGTGTGGGAAACTGAAATTTGACCGAATCTAAAATTTAATACCAAACTGTGGTAGTACAGTCAAGTGCTTGTTATTTGCCTTGGTGTGACTCTTAACTCTGCGGTGGTGTTCTGAGGCACCGGCACCGTGTCCGCTTACACATTTTACTCAACTTGCACGAGCGTGTTTTGCTGTAGTGAGTTAGAACCGCTGTCCAGTTGTGGTTCAAGATCAAGGTTTGAGCGCATAAGAGATTGAATGTATGAGTCTGCGATCATGTGTCTGGCAAGTGCTGTGTCATTAATTGTGTATGTATGTGTGTGTGTGTGTGTGTGAGAGAGAGAGAGAGATCTGTGGTCGCAGCTGCCATGTTTTAAGAGCTCTGCTGGGAAACGGTTGGGAAACAGCATGTGACTCATGATACATCCAGGAACTGGAGTTTACAGCACATCCACACACACACACACACACACACACACACACACACACACACCACATGACCCAAGGTTACCCAGTGGTTGGTTCAAATAGTTTCATCTTTTATGTCATGAATAGTACAGCAGATTTATCTTTCATCTCACTTCTAGCTTCCTAAAGCATTTTGATATTTTAGGGGTTTTTCATGACCGTGTGTGTTCTGAAATTGGACGCAGGAACGAGAGGCTGTTTGTCAGGACAGGATGAGTGAGTTATGGGGCGGGATTTCTGAAAGGGGAAAAAAAAAAAAAAAGCAGTGCTAAAAGGAACAAGTGAAAGGAATCAGGTAATGTTAGTGCAGTCATGCACGTTAACACAGCGCAAGCAGAGAGAGAGCGCGTAATCCTACAACTTGTTTAGTTTGGCTTCCTTCCATGTATTTCAGACCATTTGGCTGAGGTTAAAAAAGCCAAGGTTCACCGGGTTTAGAACTGAAGTCTATAGTCACAACAGCAAGTGCACTCCTGCTTTATCACAAAACATCCTCAATATTTAAAAATTCTGACCTGCAGGTTCATTAGACCGGACAACGTCGTTACCAAACTGTCATGTTCGACAGTTAAACTCACATGATGAGATCACACCTTTTCCCAGAAAAGCTCCTCATGCTCGTTACCTGTATCTGCATGCTTTAATGCTCTCGTGCACTGCTGCCGTGATGGGTTTCTCATTGACTGTCATTGTATGTATTGACCTTCTTAGTTAGATGTGTGTGTGTGTGTACTGTATATGTGTGTTTTTTTTGTTTTTTTAAGTAGGATTAGTTCTTGCTTTGGAGACCAGGCTAACATATTGATTAGGATAACTTTCTTATATTTCCCCGTTGATCACAAGTGACATGCTCTTAAGTAAGGTGTCTGTTTCGTAAACTATCGAGCCATGTAATTGCAATATTGCAATATTAATGTTGTAACAACATCGTACTTAGGGCCATAATGCCTCAGTGCCCAAAGTAAGCACCATGGGACCTCACACACACTTTTTCCAAGGACACGTTTCATGGAAAGATCCTGCGTCAAAGTCTCAGACGCAGTAGTTTTTTCTAAATTTCTAGTTCTCGCACCGTCAGTTGACGATCTTTGTTGATCGCACTCCGTACAAGTTCACCATTCTCAAGTGTTCTTGATGTTCCAGGCCTTCCAAATGCTGTGTTCACGTGTCCACGTTCCAGTCTCTCCTTGGTTGCCTGGTTACATCAACGGTCACGAAACCGTTCTCGTAATATTAGCAATGGCTCAACGTTTTTTTGACAGACGTCGTACACTGGATGTAATTTAAATTATGAGACTGTGTCCTGGCTTATAGATTGCTCTTGTGTGACATTTTAAATCCACTGCGTTCTGGGGCATGCACAGTAGAAAACTACTGTACTAAACCCACTAAAATACAAAAGTTTAATGATGTTACTAAAAAGAATAGACTAAAAGGTTATCCTAATGCTAACCGGTGTCCATTTTGTCCCTGCTGGACGGCCTGACTGTAGTCTGGCTGCACACAGCAGAGCAGGAAGCCGAGACAGTGTCCATGTGCAGCAGCGAAAGCTTTGCCGATCAAGGTTACGCACCGTCTGAGGGCATGGCTGACTCTCCAACTACTTCCCCTGAGGACACTGTTTCCCTAGGTCCTGATTCCTCTCTGAGCCCTACCCAACCTCAGGAAGACTGCGACAGCGATGAGGGCTGTGCCACATGGGGCTCGCGCCACAGGTACTTCTTAAAACTAAAAAGAAATGTCCTAAATTAGGAATCTGGAATCATGGTTGTGACAAAAATAATTTGCCCTTGTCTATGGGCTCATTTGCAAACACTCCTGCTTGGGTCCTTGTCCCTGCCATTGGGACAAGCTGGAGCGCTCCCACGTTGAGTGGAGATAGCACAACCTGGCTTGTTTTGCATACTGCTTCAGCAAAGTCTGGCTTTTTGCAGAGCCAGAAGCTCTAATGACTCTAGGAGCAGGAACAGGAGCTGCCTGTGCTTGCAGAGTCACTTAAAACTTCGTTTCTGTGTACGTCCAAGAAAGTCTTCCAGGAAACAGCTATTTCAGTCTTCCAGGAACGAGCTATTTTTCTAGCTCAGGCAAATTAAAAAGGTTGTATATCCAGTAGGTGGTGAAAGGTATGTCTTTTTGACTGTGGGCAAAAAAAAAAAATTGTCAGCGTTTAATTATCAGCAATTTTTTTTTTTTTTAACCTCACACTAGTAAATCTAGTGAGGTTCTGGATTGATTTTGGACAGGTTGAATCTGCAGCTCATTAGTTGATTTTCTGCTCTCGTTAAGAGAAGATAAATGCCTGAACAATAGCTAAATGTTAGTGAACATGTTGAAGCGATTGCTCTCATTCGGTAACTATGGTGTTCTCTGTGCAAACAGCGGAAACATGCGACCTGGGGACCAATCAGTCAAGAGGAACAACGGCTTTGAGGAAGACACAGCAATCACTGCCCAGATCCACTTAACCTTGGCTGATTTAGATGCTGACTTAGCAGATGGTACAAGTAAAATTTGTTTAAAGTTTATATTACAACCTAAAAGAAATCCGCCTCCTCCTCCTGTCTAGCATTAATCCTATTCTAAAATCTAGCATTAATTCCCTAACTTATATTGAAGAACTAATATCCACTTCAACTCTCTTTCCTCTCAATTAGAAATCAGTCACTCTTATGAGGAACCTGTGCACGTGGACGATGAGATCCCTGTGTCTGTGGTTGATATAGATGTTCCAGTTACAGCAATTGATGAAGTCATTGATGACAATTCAGCTAGCTTGAATGTTTTTGAGGCGGCACTACAGCGCAGTAAGAAGAACTGTGAACCAGAAGATGGCTCAAACAAGCTAGTCGTAGATCTCCAGAACAAAAACAACAACGCTCACATGTCAAAGAAATCAATCGGTCCATCGCAAGTAGATCGGATTCAGTCAGGTCACATGAAGGAGCAATCAGAGAAGGTCGCTATAAGCCCAGGGATTAAGCGTAGAGATGAACCGGATAAACAGAAGCTGACATCTCAAAGTCTTCCAGTGTCTACTGTTACCAGTAGTGCACAGAATGTTCCTGAAAGTAGACTTCGGCCTCCACCAACAGTACAGTGCCATAGCAATAGAAGCAGAGAATTCAACAGAGCCTCGTCTGTCAAATCTCAAAACATGATCAGCGAGAACCCAGTTTCTAAGTTCGGGTTGAAGACGTTTACCATCGTTCCTGCTAAACCAGCCGGGTCTCAAAATCAAGTCAAGTCTGTAGGCTCCTTGCGTATGGGTGCCATAAAAATCGATGAGTTGGGTAACATGGTTACACAGAGAGAGGTTCAGGACGCATCTGATCTCCTTGACGAGATAGGTGATGACCGGGATTCTCCACTCCTGGACAAAGCTAAGGCCTTCTGGAGTTCAGCTAGGAAGGAGGATCCATCAGCTAGTGCCTTTAAAAGAGCTTCTGTAAAGACTGAAGAAGTTGAAACACCCAATCCGTTACCTGTAGCAGCAATGTCACAACATCCAGAGAAATCAAGCATTACGGAACCACTGAAACAGGTCAACGGGCCAAGCACCAACCTCGCATCTGCAGTAATGAAAAAGCTTGCTGTTTCGGATCCTGCCGAAAATATGTTTTTCACAGAGCAAAGGAAGAATCTTACTTTCCTCAAGCCTTCCAAAAGAACTTCAAGTCATTATGTGGCTTCAGCTATTACTAAGTATACAGGGATTTCCTCAAGCAATGTAGATGGTGTTCAGGAGCTTCCAGAGTCCACTGGTGCTGGACAAAAGCAGGTAGCCAGCCAAGCCTTTAAGAATGACCTAAAACCTGTGCAAGCAGTGTCAAATCGTAAGGCTTCGGATGCATCTGTAAACTCTGTGCCTTTTCTTGCTGCCGCCAACCCCTACCAAAGTTATACTCCAGAGAAGCAGGAAATCTCTCGAGAACCACAAATCATTGGTACAAATGTATCTAGCACTAAACCTCTGAATTCCAGCCGAGTAAACAGCAAGCCTCAACAGCAAGCAGGCATTTCTACACGGTCTGAACCCACTCTGTTTTCTTCTAAAGAGAACATGTTAGTGAAAAAAAACCCAGGAAACTCGTTGCCTCTGAACAGTACAGTAAACACTCTTCGTCCAGCAGTAGCAAAGAAACCAGAGTTACACAGTCTTGGTATCCAGCCAAGTCCATTTGGGCCGGTTAAAAAGTTTAAGCCTGTGGCGCTGAAGTCGGTAGAGAAGGAGACGTCTCTTCACAGTTCGCTCATGGAGGCGATTCAATCAGGAGGGGGAATGGAACGTCTCAGAAAGGTGCAGTATCCCAAACAGGAAACGCAATTTTCATTCCAAGATAAGCTTGCTTGCAATAAATACATCACATATATACTTAGTAATTAACTTAAGGAAGTTAAGGAACTTTGTGAAAATGTTATTTTATAATTTTCAACACATAATCCTCATTATTAGTTCCTTGCCATAAGAGACTAACCTTCAAAAATAACAATTATACGATGTAATGATACATGAGTACTTTTTTGTTTTTTGTTCATGTGTTTGTTAGACTATGTGCGAATCTTGTTGGTACTAATACCGAACTGAGTGCCATACCTATTATTAATCAGTCAGTGGTAGTACAGCATATTATATTTTAGAAATATGGGAAAAATCAATTCAGTGATGTATCATGATTCTTCTGTGTGGCGATCCATACTATATCGCCACATTGACAATTTTTTGTTTGTTTGTTTTTACATTTCTTTATGTTTGCATTTTGAGGTTGTAAAATATTTCTGTAAAAACCTGCAGGCGGTGCACTGTAAACTATTGACACGTTGGGCAGGCAGCACAGCATTCTGGTGGTGCAAGCAAATTAATTTTGTCCAGAATAAAAAATTGCATCTATGATTAATTTTGTTTAGATTCCACATTATTGGTATATATAAGTATTCAATTGCCTGCCTTCACAGGCATATGAACTCGAGTAACATTCAATTCTTAATCCCTAGGGTTTAAGGTGTCCTATCAGGTTGAGGTCAGGGCTCATGATATTACTGCGCACTAGTGATGCGCGGGTCGTCTGGTAACCCGCGGGTCGGGTTGGGGCGGGTAAAGAAATTGTCACTTTATTCGCGGG
>JAQQZT010000033.1:4054561-4070052 GCA_030068275.1 Clarias platycephalus | reverse complement strand
TACAATGTAGAAAGAAATAAACATCAGGAACCATCATGGAGTTAGAAAGTGACCCCAAACTTTTGAACGGTAGTGTAAGCATTAAAGAACCAATGAGAACCTGACCAATCAGATTTGAAAACACAACAGTTTAGTGAGTTGATGCAATGCGTATGAACATGCAAAATAACCTGATACACACATACAGGCTAAATGTTCCTACGGCCAGTGCTCCCAGGATTTATATATGTATGTATATCAGCTTTCTGATAAAGCTACTGTTAGACACCAAAAAATTGTGGGGCAAATTTTTACTTGGGATACAGTAGATGTGGCTTTAAACAACCTCAAGGGCATGAGCAAGATTTATGGAGTTTACAGGAATACATAATTTCTTGTATAAAATGCTTGCATGAATAATGCAGTAACTTTGAAGGAAGAGTTGAAAAGTACTCTGATAAATCACATACATACTATTTTTCAAATCAGTTTATATATATATGTGTGTGTGTGTGTGTGTGTGTGTGTGGTGTGTGTGTTTTATTTGTTTATTTTTTTCACTGAAAATGGAAAAGTTGTCAATTTTCACAACAATGGATGGTCTTGATTTAATAGTTAACAAATTATTTTCCACCAAACTTGGAAACACTTAAGACTAATTTGCATAAATAAATAATTTTTAGGAAATGCTCAATTAAAAACAATGGCAATCTGATTGATTGTGATATCTGTTTTATATATATATTTATATATATATTATATATATAATTATCAAATTCGTCTGATGTAGCTAAATTTAAACAAATTTCAATAAAAAAAATGTTGACCGAAGACACAGACACGCGCGCACCACGCCGCCAGCGGAGCTCTATCACACGCTCTGTTTATCCAGCGGCGCGTGCGGGGGGGTGTGGCCACTGTGCCGCGTCCTATTGGCCAGAAGAGGGGCGGGTGCCCTGTAATGGGCGTGTCCCTGTGAACAACAACTTTGAGCCGAAGCACACACTGGTTAGGGCGCAGCGCGGCATGCTCTTCACACCAGGTAGGGGAAAGTCTTTCTTTCAGCATTCCTACTGTATTTATTTCTTCTTAAAAAAAAAAAAAAAAAACTCTCGAAAGGGATTAAAAAATAGGTGAGTAAGTGAAATTGCGAGTAAATAAAATGTTTACATAAATTAGGGGAAACATTGTGCTCACACTCATGAAATAGGCGCGTGCTGACTGATCTCCATGGCTACGTCCAGATGCAAAACGCTACGTCATCATCATGTAAACATCTTATCACTATCTATCTATCTATCTATCTATCTATCTATCTATCTATCTATCTATCTATCTATCTATCTATCTATCTATGGCATTTGTGTATATTCTCATACAGGATGTGAAAATACTAATACTTAAGTGTGTGTGTGTGTGTGTGTGTGTGTGTGTATAACACTGAGATGCTTTTCTGCTCACCATAGTTGATAAGCGTGATTATAATTTATTACTTAATAATAAAAAATAATTATTTATGAACACTACCTCAGCCTTCCTGCGTCATCTCAATACAGTTCTCCTCTAAACTCCCTCCTCGGCCAGTCTTGCCCATCCACAACAGTTCCACTCCCTGGATTTCTTTTGTTATTTTTTGCTATTTTTGTTTGATCAGTGGTTTTGCAAATACTCGAACCAGCACCAGGACCAACGACCATACCACAATTGAAATCATCTAGTTATTTCCCCCCTTATTCTGATCAACGTGAACATTCTTTGAAGCTCGACATTTACATTTGGACATTTGGCAGACACTCTTACCCAAAGAGAGTACAAAAGTGCTTTGAAGTTTCCGTCATTGGATAGATCCTTACACTGCATATTAGGTTACTAACTAAGGACCATCAGTTAAGGACTTTTGGAAAGGTTTTTCTTTTCTTGAGAGGGGGGGGCGGGGTTAACCCAAATATCTAAAAAAAAAAAAAAAAACAGAGAGATAGGTCTCTAGTAGTCACTTAAAGATTGCCAGTGACTCAGCTGTACGCACATCTTGAGGAAGTTCATTCCATCACCTAGGTGCCAGAACAGAAAACATGTCTTCCTCGATCCCTGAGCGATGGTGGGAACAGTGCTGGAGGATTGGAAGGAAAGTGGTGCAGTGTGATTAGATCTGTGAGGTAAGTGTAAGTATGCCTGTCCATTTTTAGCTTTGTAGGCAAGCATCTTTTTTTTTTTTTTTTTTGATGCACGCAGCTACAGGAAGTCAGTGGAGGGAGCGGAGAATCTGTATCTGTGTGATTTTCTATGTTGCACTGCTGCGACATGATTGGTTGATTTGACAGATGTTCCTATCGAAGTGACCAGTGAGTAAGTCACTTAAAAAAAGTAATTGGAGATACCGTTCAGGGTGGGCTTCTTCTCAGATGCACTTTTTAAAGTGATACAACACACTTAGAGCAAAGTGTCATCAGCCCTCTTCCACATACATGATCTCACAGACACATGATTGGCTAGTTTCGGTGATTGACAGATGGATAGTTACCTCATCTCTCCTATTCAAAGAGCAGCAACCTGCTTCGTTCTTTTGGTCTCCATCCCACAAGTGGCTGACAGATCATCATCAGGAATCACCCCTCTGACCTCCTGACAACTGGATGAACACTTTTCAGTCACGCCATTCATGAGTCTGCATGGTAATAAAAAAATGTTTAATCACAAGTAAAATGTATAAACATGCATATGGTTTCCTGAAGTTTTCCATGTAAGGAGTTAAGTAAGATTTAAGTAAGGAGTCTCAAGTTTAAACCACCTTTACGACTTTCTCAGTTAGATGACTAATTGCTGTGTTGTAAAAGGAATAAAAAATTTTCAGACATGCTGTTATGGGAACATAATCGATGTCATGGTGGGAACAGTTACTGCTTCACCACACAACATTTGATTATTTTTCCTATAACAGGTCACACCCAGGTTTTATATTACATATGAATAATAAATAATAATCCTTATGTATTAATAATGAAATTGTAGATAGATAGATAGATAGATAGATAGATAGATAGATAGATAGATAGATAGATAGTACTGTGAAAATTGTTAGGCACCATATTATCTTTAATACAAATTATTTTTGTATTAAATACAGATTTTTTTATCATGTTTGCAAAACCATTCACTATTTCCAAAAATTGCTTAAAAACTAATTTAAAAAATAACATTACAGAATGCCTGTAAAGAAAGTGACAATTACTTGACAGACCAGTTTTCATGTGGAAACAAAAAGCATTAAAATAGAAAGGGGTGAGTGTGACAAAGTTACCAGAAGAACTGTGGCATATTCTCCAGCATGCTCAGTAAAACCTCCTAGCTGTTTTACTTATAAAACTGCACACATCTGTATCTACTACACTACTGATTATTTTAAGGCAAAGTGTTTTCATGTCAAATATTGACTGTTGGTTGTTTTATTACTCTTTAGTGCTCTTTATAGAAATTTCTTTTGCGTAGACATTTTTTTCAAACGCCATAAGCAAAGACGGTTTTGAAAAAAATCTACATAAAAGAAACTTCTATAAAGAGCTCTAAAGAGTAATAAAATAACCAACAGTCAATATTTGACTGTTGCTTAAAAGTAGTGTTAGATAAAGAGTTGTACAGTTTTATAAGAAAAACAGTTGTTAGGTTTTACTGAATAAAGAGTTCTTCTGGTAAAAATGCAAAACCAGGAGCCTACAAAAGGCTTTTTTTCAATCTCAAAACTGGTCTGTAACGTAATATGCTGCTTTCTTTACGATCATGCAAATATTCTTTTGTAATGTATATGTATACTGTATATTATTTTAAAGATATGTTTGGAAATAGTAAAAGTTTTTGTACATAATAATAATAATAATAATAATAATAATAATAATAATAATACAGGCTTGATAAACATACAACACAATTTGTACCAAAGATAATACAGTGCCTAAGACTTTTGGACATTACTCTCTCTCTCTCTCTCTCTCTTACTTTCTGTGTGTATACATATGAGTCAGCCAAAAAATATATAATACACACCACTTAAGAAAAGAAAAATGTGTATAAATATTTTAATACTAAATGTACGTTATACATTGACATACAGTATATGACAATATTTTGATAATAATATGACACGTTTATGAATATTATATTAATATAATATACATCATACTATTTCTCTTTTCCTGAAGTGTGTGTACATTTATATGTGTATGTGTAGTACTGTGAAAAAGTCTTAGGCTCCGTATTCTCACATACACAAATATATATGTATATATTCTCACAGTATCTCATATATATTAGAGATTTTGAGTTAGTGTATAGCCAGAGTGATGAGTGATTAGGGTGTTGTATTGTGTAACCAGTTACACCCTGAGGGTTTTTTTTTTTTTTAGTGTGTCATTTCTGTTATTGATAAGGGTGGGCTTGCGGTTCTGCACGTAGTCTGCGTGCGCGTGTAGGGAGAGTTCCAGACGAGGGGCGTGGCTTGCTCGTGAAGTGGATGGGGTTAGAGGAAATTGCGGGCGGGGTTTGGTGTGTGTGTGTGTTGAGAAAGTCAGCTGGGGGAGATTGTCTGTACCTCAACGGGAATAGGAGCGAAAGCAGTGAGAGTGATCACCATCGTGGCCGAGACAGCACTTTGGGGGTGAGGAATACACTTTTTTTTTTCTTTTTGCATCGCGCAAAAATCCTGGCACCCTGTGCACGTGCAAGGCTGGGGAGGTGGGGAGGCATGGGTTGGCTAGACAGAGTAGAGTTCGGACCGGTGTGTGTGTGTGTGCGCGCGCGCGTGTGGAGGCTTCGGAAATTGTGCTGCTGATAGAAAGTTACATGTTTAATCGTGCGTCTTGTATACAAAGATCAAAGCGTGCCGCGACAAAGTGTCTCCATGCGTACTTTTGATTTATTTATCGATTTATTTACTAATTAGCGCGGTTGTTTGTTTATTGTCAGCAGTTGATTATGTTTCCTTTGCAAACTTCTGGCCCTGGGTGGACGCACTGTGTATTCTTCACCCTCGTTAACGCGGTGTCTCCTGGACGTTCCTTTAAATTCCGCTCACGTTGTTCACGCGCGCCGCTCTGACCCGCTCCCGCCTTCCTCGCGCTCTCCGTACAGAGTGTTATATGTTATTCATATAACAGCCCCGGGAATAATCAGATGCGCTTCAGACGAGCTCCTATTGGTCTACAATAACTTTATCGCGGAATCCTTGCAGACTGTTTTTTGTTTGTTTGTTTTTTTTTGTAGTTGCTGAATGATTCGCTTAAGGAGGCGACTCCTTTGAGAGAGTCGTTCACGCGAATCGGTTCAAACGAATCTTCTCAGGGCCTGTTTAATAGCTGACATTTTTTTTATTTAGGCTAATTAAAGGGTTTCTAAATGCCTGTGCTTACAGTTTTTATGACTTCATAGTGTATAGCATAGCTTAGTATTAAAGATTTTCTTTCTTTAAATTAGTGTTTATTTGATTAGTAATCGAATGAATTAGATCTTATTTAAAAGAATCGAATCTGTCAAACGACTCGTGGTCTTCATCTGTGATTCACAGCAACTACTTGTCCTTTAGCTAGATTTTACTAAAAAGTATAGAATTCTCGATTCTGATTAATCCACAGATGTTGATCGGATAATTTTCTATTACCACAGCAGTGCTGGCAAATCACAGTTTTGTGTTAATGTTACAGATGGAATCGATTCACTGCTGTATTACGATTCTTTTGTGTGGAAATTCATGTATTGCCACACTGACTCAAAAATCGATTTTTGTTTTTCTCAAATTAATTCCCAATTGTTTTTGGGCGGCACGGTGGCGTAGTGGTTAGCACTGTTGCCTTGCACCTCCAGGGTCCGGGTTCGATTCCCACTTCGGGGTCTGTGTGCATGGAGTTTGCATGTTCTCCCCGTGCTTGGTGGGTTTCCTCCGGGTACTCCGGTTTCCTCCACCGTTAAACACACGCAGATTAGGGTAACTGGTGTGCCCTGCGATGGATTGGCACCCCATTCATGGTGTACCCCGCCTCGTGCCCCAAGTCTCCTGAGATAGGCTGCAGGTCCACCGAAACTGTATACAGGGGAAAGCGGTATAGGTGATAAGTGAGTGCATTTGAGGTGGTAATATGTTGCAGTTTCTCTATAATCCTGCAGGTAGCGTGCTGTAAAATATTCACACATCGGCCAGCAGCGCAGCATCCTGTGTGGTCAAACTCATTTGCTAAGTTTGTGAGCAAATCTGAAAAGATTTTAATATTTATAAAATCGGGACGGAATCACCTATGTTTCGTGATAATATAGTGTTTTCCTTTTTTTTTTTTTTTTATCCCACTGCTGTTATAATTGAGCTTTCTGTAAGGAGGTTTTTGTTTAAAGTTTAAAGAGTAAGGAGTCTCCAGTGTCATAGTTTCCAGGGCAGAATGTTTTGCATTATTCAGTTACTTGGTCACCTGATGTTATGTAATGGTGTCTGCTGTAACATAGCAGTCATTTTTGGGACATAACGCAAAGTCCTAAACTCCTGCAACAAGGTTGGTTTTGTTTAAATTGGACTGTGGTCATGTTGTGATCCATGAGTGGACTGGTTTATGTTCCCCTCACTGACTCACCGCCTTTCTGTTTATGTTCAATGTCTTTAAAAGTGTAGGAATTTTGAAAGGATGGGAGACTTTCCCCTGTCGGTTGGATTGCTGTAAACCGTACGAAAGGCTTGAAGGCAGAATGATCTGCCACTGAGCAAACAGGAAAGATTTGACTTCCTTTCTACTTTGTTTGCGCTGTCATTGCTTGCAAAGAGTGGAACAAAATCTCCATTGTATCAGATGAAGGAAGGTTAAGACCATTTCTCCAGGCAGCAGAGAAGAGCTGAGTTTTGAGAATGATTGCTGTTAACTGATAAAGTTGAGAGAATTAAACTTTGAGACTGGGATGCACTTGATACTCATACTGGTAGGAAGGATCAGTATGAGGGCATGCGCTTTCACTCATATTCATAAAGTGTCCAGATACCTTGTGATGTAATATATGAGCATACTTTGCCATGCTATTGAAAGGATTATGACAAAAATCAAAGCAAAGCAAACTGTAAAGTGTACTTTGTGAAGAGAAAATGCTGTATCTTAGACAGAACCGTATACAACTTAGCATTATGATCATGCACAATAATATTATTATTATTGATATTATTATTATTATTATTATTATTAATAATAATAATAATAATAATAATAGAAATAATATTAACACTAACACCTCATATTTTAAGAAAATAAAACCCAGCATAATTTCTCTGCAGAAATACGACTCGATTCAAGGTAACTAACGTGGCTAGGTAATGTGCTTTTGTTTTAATTAACAGCTAGTTGTAACTGCTAAAGAAAAAGTGTAATATCCTACTTGTGTGAACTGAAGTGTACACTTTTCCCATCCACTACATAAACCAAATGCACAAAGAAAGTAAAGAAAATGTTCTGTTACATGCTTGTTTGATTAATACTAAGTAGTGGTAGTTAGTAGTTATTGGCTGTCTTTGAATATTTTTTTTTTTTGGAATATAAAGAAGTGATAAAAATAAATAAATCAAAACGGGAAGAACACACAGACCGAGGTCATTAAACACCCAGAGTTCAGGTTGTTAGCTTGAAAATACAAATTCCATCTCTTTATGTAAACAAAGCTCTTTGGAACTTTCATAAAACAATGTCATGAAATAATTTGCTCATGAATGAATGATTCTAAAATCATGTTTTAGGGCCGCATCAGTTTGGTGTTTCGGTTCACGCTCACGCAGTCAGAGTTAGGCCATGTAAATATCAGTTTTGTGATGGCAAGCTGAAAGCTTCATGAGTCACTACACAGGAAAGGCAGTTAATCATATGCCTCGGGTCAACTCCCAATAAAACATTTAGCTGTCTAACCTGCCTCCAAGTGCTTGTTGGCCAGATTTCTTGCCAAGATGTCAATTTTGCATATTTATTTTTTTCTTTCCCTCTCGATTCGACTCGTTCAGCTCTACGCTAGCAAGTTGCCCAACATGCCAGGGTTCCTAAGAGGAGTTTATCCATCTTATTAATTAATGCCACAGCTGGCTAAGATGAACTTGGCTAATGTGCACTTTCTGATCAATTTCACAATCTGTGTTGATCTTCTGAATTAATGAATGTCTGTCTTTTCTGCTGAGGCTGCGGAGCTGGCTAACTTTGCAATGTCGAGACAGACATTGACCTATCTAAAATAAATTTTAGATCATACACACACACACACACACACACACACACACACAGTTCTTAAGGTGAAATTTCATATTGCCGTAACACATTTTCCCATAGGGAATAATGTAAATGCAGATAATGCGTTCCAGCCACCAATTTCCAAAAATATAATTATATTTTTTCATATAAAAACAATCTAAACGTTTAGAAAATACATATAAATGAAGTAAAACATGAAATAAATAGACATTAAACCTCACTTAACCTTAATTTATGATTCAAACTGAAAGTGACTCTTTCTTGTTACCATTCTTGCTAACATTCTTGGGACCCATGATGCGTTGTCTTCACTAAATCGTGGACAAAATGCAAAGAAAAATCTTGTGTCTATATATATATATATATATATATATATATATATAATGTTTTTTTTTTTTTTTTTTTTACTGAAGTGGAAAAACAAGCTGGCTAGTAAAGATGAAAATCCGTGAGGAAGTTTAAATAGTATGTAGTCCACGTAGCTTAATGTTCCAGTTAGCTATCATGAGCTAGCCTTACAAGTTTTCTGACTGGAATATTACATCATTTTCAACTAACCTGACAGGATTTTAGAGGCAGATTTTAAGTTATGTATGTATAAATATTCACAATATTTGCCAATTAAACGTTGTCATAATCTGCACTTTTAATGAAAGTCAGCTGGATAACTTATGCTAACAAGACCAGATGTTTGAGAAAGATGTTCGAGTGCAATCATTTAAAAAAAAAAAAAAAAAAAAACACGATTGATTGCCAGAGACTTACTCAGCTGGATTGTAAAGTTTTTGGCTTTTTAAACTATTGTTTTAATCATATTTTTTATTTGTTGTTATTAGTTTGTTTCTATGCTCCAGACAAGAATCCATGACTATGACTATGTTCTAATCAAGGATTATCAGAGATCTTCCATACAGCCATCAGGCATCCCTGATGAGCATCTATTTCTACGTATGCCCCATGGCAACCATGTGTGAACCAAGCACATTCCGTTCAGCCTTGCGTCAGTTTGCAATCTTTCATTACAGCCTATAGAGCGCTAATACCCCCAGAGAAGCCGGGCATGCGAAGCTATAGAGAGTGGTGCGTTCAGCAAATCCCTGCTAGTCGGTCTTTGTGCTTTTCTGTATATTGAGGCGGTGCATGTTTCACAGAGTTTTTAGTTTTTAGGTTCCAGTCAGTTAACCAGCTTGAATATTGGTGAGCGGATTTTCACTTCATATGTTAACGTTTTCACAGCTAGCACTAGCCTACGGTTTCTTAACACACTAAAGTCACAGGCTCGATAAAATATGATGATAAATAAATACAGTTAAATATTAAAGAGACAAAGTAATTAAATCATATTAAATGTGTAAACCTATGTGTATATACAGTAGAAGTCTTGTTAGAGATGAACCTGTTTTTAAGGTGACAGACGTGACGAGTAAAGCAATGTCTCCAACAACAGTATTGCGTCAAACTCTTTCAAAATTAGGCTGAATTAAAATCAGTGTGTGATGGTTTATGAGTCACTACACAGGAAAATTAGTTAATCATATGCCTCAGATATACTCTCAACGAAACCTTTGGCCTAATTTAGCTTGCCTCACCATGCTTCATGGCGAGATTTCTTGCCAAGTTTCCTGTTTTGGCTGTTTTGCCGTAATGGTGTTTATAGCATGTTTTGCATTCATTTCAATCAGTTGGCTAATACAAGTTAATATGCCAGGACTCATAAGTGGAATTTTAGATTCCATGAATAAATAACAGTTTGATGTACTTTATAATAAACTAGCGTTAGAACCCGTTGTTGACTTTTTTTCAAAAGGTTAAAGCTAAAAATAATCTGATGAGCTTTAATGTAATCAGTGATATTATTATTATTATTATTATTTCGGGTCAAAGCCCACATACATGTCTTTCTGTACGGCAGAACTCTCTGTCGAGAGTAAAATTTTGTCAAGGTTAAGTATCTTATGCCATGTTTACGTGTTTAAGTTCTTTAAGATCTTTTGTCACATTACTACTTTAATTAGTACATATATCATAGCACATATTAGAACATATGAGACAAACTAGTTGTAAACTTGGTCAAACTCGCAGAAAGAATAAACATACAATGATAAGGTACATCTTTGAAGTTCAGTTCAAAAGTTACACACTTTTTTTTTTTTTTTTTTGGAGTAAGCCATGCTGTGTCATGCGTTAGTTTGTGATTTTTTTAGGGGAATTACGGTCTTTTCTGTGTTTTCCGCGTGTCTTTAGGGTAAACCATTGTGTTGAGTGGCTCTGTTGACTGACGTGTATAGCCACGCCCAATCTGAGGGTAAAAGTGCCATATTCGTCCAAAAAAAAGGAATGGCTGCTGTGACGTTAACTGCTTATCCCTTTTATTCAACATTTTTATTTGATTTATGGCGCAGATTTAACTTCAGGCAAATACCGAAAGACTGGCAAAGTTTCATTAAATTCTGTCTAGCCAGTTTTGCGTGATGCTGAGACAAAATCAGCTAGACAGACAGAAATCTTTCTGAGACTGGTTTCGGAACCTCCAATGTATGAAACGTAAGGGCGAGTTCTGACCAGTGTACAGACAAAAGCTTTCGTTTATGTGTGTAGATACTGTAATATGGTCAACATTTTAGATCTAAAACTTAATTTAATTGGACAGGAGGCATCCTATGAAAGCTGATATACAGCATAAAATCACTGCGACGTATAACTGTATGTATGACTCCACTTCACAGCTGGTCTGATAATTGTTAAACCTACTGTAAGAGCGCTACTTGGTGTGCGAAACAAGTGATTGTACACCTTACCTAGCATACAACTCTAAAATAGAGGATGAGGAAGTAAGTGGAATTTTAAAGTAAATCTCGTGAGTTTCTGAGGCTCCTCAACACCTCCATGGTTTATTCTCTTTCTGTTTTGTACCAACTGTAGGTCGCTAGTTCAACGTTGGGTGAATAGCAGTATTTGTTGGAGCAAAATAATTCGTTAAATAAACAAACAAATCATAGTCTGTTGATAATTAATAGTGATGTAAAACTGTTGTATAAAAACCGTATCACAATCCAGGTCAAGCTGTTGTACTGAATATCAGCACGGCACGATATCCGGTACAACAGCACTCCCTCACTTTAAGGCTGGAAATTATTTAATGAAAACATGAAAAGAGAGGTTTTGAACTCGTGAAATATGGGCACATGAACTGTTCCATGAATGAATGAATTTGTCTTCATCTACCGGCCAGTGCGTCTTTGTGGATCTTTATTCGGTGTCTTGTTAATCAACTTATGGTTTTGATCTCAATGATCAATATATTGCACCAGATATTAGAATCAAAGATGTCTGTATAAAATTCTGGTATCATCACCATGCTCGTTCTCGGATATGTCCCGTTAATGACATCATTAAGTTTTACCCACAGTTCTAACCTCACAGCTGGAAACTTTCTTAGCACACTGAAGTCATACCTAACACAGTGTTCCGTTAAGAATTTGATTAAGCAGACTTTAATCTCTAATCTTTAATGCGATTTGTTCTTTGAAAGCTGGTATGTAGAATTAAGAAGCATGGTTTGAATGAACTGTATGTGTCTCCCACTGGCAACCTTCCAGGAAATCTCATGTACATGCTGGGCGCTGGAATTTGCAGTTCCACCACTTAAGCAAACGAATGTTATGGTGAGCGGGCCTGTTGGAATCTTGGATCTGATTGGATCAGAAAGTTGGCACGGCTTTAAAAGAAGGTGAACGGTTAATCACAGTTTCAGGAACAGCAAACACTGTGGGACTAGTATTTTTGAAGTATTTTGAGTCTCCAGCTTTAGCACAGGAACCTCTTCTGTATTGTATTGTGTAGTAACTCTGCTTTTCTTTCGGCCACATCATAACCTGCATATCATTTGATTATTTCCATATTCATATTTCAAGTCATTTCTTGGCAGGTTTGTCAATGTAATAATAGTCTAATGTATTACAAAAGGCCCGCAATTTAAAAATGCCAGACTCACCTTTGACCTTGAAGATACCGCTACCTCTTAGATGTTCCTGTTTTTTGGTCATTAGTAGCGCATGAAAGCTATCCATTTACCCCTTTCTCACATCAGCCACACCGTCCATGATGTAAATCTTACTTGACAACCTTATTTTTGTTACCTTTCTCCGAAGCGTGAATGGGACCTGTTGAATTACAAAGTTGGAAGGTTTTTTCGCTCAGCCCACCCACGGAGCAGACACGGGCACTGGGACAAGAACTCCTGTCCTACGAGTTCACTTTCCTATGAGGCCTGTTCTTCACTGACTGAAACCGTCCTGCAATTAGAGCTCGTCTGTGCCTTTGTTTGAGTGCTTTCGTTTATCCTTGTGTACAGTACGTAATATAATAAAATGCAAAATAATATAACAGAATGTATTGTAATATAATATATTGCTGAACTGCTAAAAGACGCAACACTGATGATAAAATAATGACCAAGCACCTTGGTCGCTATATGGCCTGAAGTTTTTGGACTGCCCGTCTTAATAATTGAGGTCTGGAGCTTCACCACGTCCAATTGCTTAGAAAATCAACCCATGTAATCTCTAGACAAGCATCAGGGATGGAATGGATTGTCTCAACGAGCTCAGTGTTGCCACATTTGCCACAAGCCAGTTCATAAACTTTTGGTCCTGCTAGATGCGCTCCCAGGCAACTTTAGGTTCTATTATTGTCAAATGGAAGCATGTAGAACCAAGAGCTTTATAAAAATGGATTTCCATGGTCAAGCAGCTGGATACATGCCGAAGATCATTCTCTATGCCTCATGCTGAAAATCGGCTCAAGTGGTGTAAAGGACATCAGCTCTGGACTCCGGAGCAGTTGAAACACGTTCTCTGGAAGGATGGGACCTGAAAGTTTTCATTCATTTGTCGTAAGGTTTATTCTTTTGTTGGAGCTGGTGGGATTGGGAACAGGGATTAAAAAGTCTTCTTTGCCTTCTCACCTCAATTACTTAACAAATAAATTTCTGTCTCTCTTGCAAGTTCCTTTGGGGGCGCCAGCGTTACTGCCAAAGAAAACAAAGATTCCAACAAAGAGTGATTCTGATGATATCATGCAACACGCCTGCCAAAAAGAGAGTTTGTTTATAAAGCAGAAAGGGCTCGGCCATACGCTAGTATTTCTTATGAACCTGCTAAAGTAATGTCTTCACTGTGAACCCAAATAGCTACTTTGAGCCTACCACATGCTAGGCCATGCTATTTCTGTTATCCTAGCCTACCCGCTTTAAGTGTAGATACAGCGGCTGTTGTCACACCACCCAAGCTTGACACCCTCGTTATGCTGTGAGTAGATCCCTTCTGGCCTGGATTAACCTCCTAAGCATTGGACTGTGAGCTTTAGGCATGCAGGCTACATGTGAAAAATCACATCGCGCATACTATACATACAGTATATAGAAATATCAAAATGCACAGGCTTTATCTTACCTGATGTGAGTGGGGGGGAAAAAAACGGGGTTTGGAAAAATCACTGGATCCTAATCAGACAAGGGTACATTTCAGGTTTTTTTTTTTTTTTTTTTGGCCCTCTTTACCTATCCTTTCAAACTGATACGCATGTTTTGGTTTCGATAGATAATATCAGAGCATAATCTGTTTCCATCACTCTCCGAGTGTTTACTCCTGTGCCCCAGCCTACATGTGTGTACTTGCGCGATGGACTAGAGATGGTTCTACTGGAGGGTGGAGAGAGAGAGAGAGAGGGAGAGAGAGAGAGCGTTCGCACATATGGCTGATGTTGGAGATTTGAGCAGTACAGTCATGGCATATCAACTCAAAGCCTGTCAACACGGTTGTAAGTCGACACTCTGCTTTTTCTTTTGGTAATCTGGATCTTGACGGGCTCGTGCAAGGGGTATTTGTATAGCCTTGAAGGGTGTCTTGTGCTCGAACGCATCAAAGTCAAAGCTCGGCTGCAAATTTATGGGGCTTTTCACCCTTATCTGTGCCTACACTGTCTCCAGTTTCCATCAATCTGCAGACTCATTTACTGCCTTTCATAGAGATCGTGTTGCAGTTGTTACAGTAGGGCATCTTGTGGACTTGCTGACTGGCACATTTATTTATTTATTTATTTATTTATTTATTTGTTTTAATTTTTTTTAACAGTACCTACCATTACCATTAATGAGGCTTGATAAATGATTGGTACAATAAAAAAGATTGATTTTGGACTGACAGTGGGACAAAAAAGTATTTAGTCAGCCATCAATTGTGTAAGTTCTCCCACTTAAAAAGATGAGAGATTCCTGTAATCTTCATCATAGGTATACCTCAACTATGAGAGACAGAAAAAGAAAAAAAAATCCGGAAAATCACATTGTAGGATTTTTAAAGAATTTATTTGCAAATTATGGCGGAAAATAAGTATTTGGTCAATAACAAAATTTCATCTCAATACTTTGTTATATCCCCTTTGTTGGCAATGACGGAGGACAAACGGTTTCTGTAAGTCCTCACAAGGTTTTCACACACTGTTGCTGGTATTTTGGCCCATTCCTCCATGCAGCTCCTCTAGAGCAGTGATGTTTTGGGGCTGTCGCTGGGCAACACGGACTTTCAACTCCCTCCAGAGATTTTCTATGAGGTTGAGATCTGGAGACTGGCTAGGCCACTCCAGGACCTTGAAATGCTTCTTATGAAGCCACTCCTTTGTTGCCCAGGCGGTGTGTTTGGGATTATTGTCGTGCTGAAAGACCCAGCCAGGTTCATCTTCAATGCCCTCGCTGATGGAAGGAGGTTTTCACATAAAATCTCACGATACATGACCCCATTCATTCTTTCCTTTACACGGATCAGTCGTCCTGGTCCCTTTGCAGACAAACAACCCCAAAGCATGATGTTTCCACCACCATGCTTCACAGTAGGTCTGGTGTTCTTTGGATGCAACTCGGCATTCTTTCGCCTCCAAACACGAAGTTCTATTTTGGTTTCATCTGACCATATGACATTCTCCAAATCCGCTTCTGGATCATCCAAATGATCTCTAGCAAACTTCAGACGGGCCTGGACGGACACTGGCTTAAGCAGGGGGACACGTCTGGCACTGCAGGATCTGAGTCCCTGGCAGCGCAGTGTGTTACTGATGGTAGCCTTTATTACTTTGGTCCCAGCACTCTGCAGGTCATTCACTAGGTCCCCCCGTGTGGTTCTGGGATTTTTGTTCACAGTTCTTGTGCTTATTTTGCCCCCACGGGGTGAGATCTTGCGTGGAGCCCCAGATCGAGGGAGATTATCAGGG
>JAQQZT010000033.1:4027340-4046686 GCA_030068275.1 Clarias platycephalus | reverse complement strand
AATTATTTTTATGTATTTATTTTTTTGGGCTGTAGAACGAATAATTTGAGTTTCCATTATTTCTTATGGGAAAATTTTGTTTTGGTTTACGAGTGTTTTGGAAAACGAGCCTGCTTCCGGAACGAATCATCCCTGTCCCTGACACCGGTGACGGCTGTGGCGTCGGCAGAATACAAACTTGTAATCGTCCTGTGGTAGTGCCGATAGTATTTATTTTTATTTTTTTTGCACCTCAATTAACCATGTATTTAACACCAGCTCTTTTTTTTTTTTTTTTTTTTTTTTCGTGCTTGGTTGCTCGGTTTCTGCGACTTCTGTGCGCTCCTGCCAAATATTTGTTTACATTTCCTGTCTCCGTATTTCCGACCAGCGAAACAAAGAGTACCTTCTCGGCCCAGGCTCTTCCCATACATCCCTCACCAAAGGCTTTTTATATTGCTTTTTTGGTTTGTGTAAATATGTGGTGGGGAACTGAATTAAACCCAGATAGTAAATGAACCAGAACATATCGATTTTGGTGTTGGTTTAAAAATCAGCAGTTTTGTTATCGAGGGCTCTGATGAAGTCCGTGCACTGCTTTATTTTCTTTATGGAGAAACCTTACGAGGTGTTCGAATTGTAATTCTACTATATTGGGCTGTTCTTATTGTTGTTTAAGCTTCTAAACCATATTTTGGCCTGAATATTATACTACTAGCGTATAAAGAGCAAAACAAAAGGGTTCAAAATAAATGATTGTTAACTGATTATTAATTCCTGTGTTTTTGTTTTTCAGGTTTTTTTCCAGCTCCTGTTACAAGTGGATGCCCAATCTGGAGGTAAAAGTTGACCAACATGGCAGTAGCTGAATGTCCAGATTACTTCCTACACCGCCCAAATTATAAGGTAAATCATGGTTGTGAGGTCATCCTTTTTTTTTTTTTTAATTCCATCTTTAATTTCCATTCTGCATTACAGTCACGTTAAAAAAAAATAAAAAATAATAATAATAAATAAATAAAAAGGAGCATTAAAATAATTTTAAATGCTGTCCAGTTAATTTGATTGATTGTTGGCTGAATGGCTTAAATAAAAACGCAAAGAGCTACGTAAATACGTAGGTGCTGTGGTGTGTTTTGGTGGCATTTTACGGTTATTATTATATCTAAATTAACTTCTTTTTTTTTTTGTTATTGTACTTGAAGGATAAAGGTTCATAAAATCTACTATTACAGAACATGTATTGATTGAGTCATGCACTGAGTCATGTATTAATTAAATAAAAGATTTATATATATATTTTATTTTTTATGAACCGCTGCCAGATGCCCTGCAGGTTAATTTTGTCCATTGTGTATTTCACACTCCATTTAGTTCCAATGAAATAATTTCTTGGCTCTGTTTTTAGAATGTTGACTCAACTTCAGGCAGTAATTATGGTTTCCGCGTAAAACTCTCATAAAACAAACCGTCAAGATGCAGTCCTGCTCTTACGTGAGATCGTCTGCACTTTGCACCAGGAGATTTCAGACTTTTTTCCAGGGACTCCTTTAACTGTATAATCAGTTCTCCAGCTTTCCATCTGAACCAGCCATTCCAGTATGTAAAAGTAATGTATATAATAGTAATTTAACTGCTTTTTTTGCATTTTAATTTCAGAATATTCCACACATTAACATTAGTTTTTTTTACATGTACCTCGTACCGGTCTTAAAAAGAAATTAGTGTTGCACACTATACCACGGTACTACAGTTTTACTGTACTTTTACTGTGTGCGGGCCTGTATGGTCTGACTAATAGGGACCGGTCTCTCTTAAGCAAAGCGCTGACAGCAGTAACGTGTTTGTGACGCACCAGGGAAAGAAGAAAAACTGCATTAAGAGAGTGGAGCACTTCTACGTTTCATTCAGAGACTTAAAAAGATGGCCGCAGCAAACGCGCGACCCCGAAGTGAAATGTACAGAGAAGCGCTGTTGTGCATACAAATTTGAGATTCTCTCTTTTATTTCTTAAAAACTAAGCACAAAGTTATACTGTCTTACTCTGGAGTGAACAGCGAAGTACATAATAATACATTTTTACATTTCTGTCCTGAATCTTATCTCTCAGAAATGCTGATCACCGGCACTTTAAAGCAAATGAGTGGGTTAAGGGACATTTGGGGACAGTTGCATGATCTGGACACCTGTGTAAGATTCTCTGAAGATTAAAGTTGTCTATTGCACAGAATATCTAAAGTACTGCAATGTTCAAATACAACACGTACAGGATTTACTTACTTAAAAAAAAAAAATCTTTTATTCATATTTTATTAATGATTATCGACTGTGTATTTTTAAATGAGCATTTATACATATTAACTTATTGTACGTCATAACAACTGCAGCAATCTGCTGTGAGGAAAAAGACGTTTTTAGTACTGTAGCTGTAACTTATTTCACTTCAATTCAACATCATGGCATAACGAACTCTTGCATTATGATTTATCTAATCAGTCTGATCAGGCTGGTATCAAAAGACAAATTTCGGTATCGGGACAAAACTAAAAGCAATAAATAAAACTAATTCTTTTTTTAGCTAGTAGCGTTCCAGGCAAACTTGGAGACTTTTCGTGAGATAGAATGGCTAACGAGCCAGACAGACAACCACCGCGAGAAAGAGAGAGAGAGAGTGAACTGCCTTTTGTTTTCAGTGTACCTGTCATAGCTTGTAAATTTAGAGCCTGCGCTTGAATGACAATGAGGAGAAAATGAATGGCCGTGGCATGGACGTGCATTCCTTTGGGCTGACCACATCTGATTCTCATGGTGCACCCTGACGTAAGAGCATCTAAACAAAGGCTTAACTAGCTTGTTTTTGAAGGGCTCTCTTCACCATTGTTTCATTTCCACGTGCACTGGTTCGAACCCAGTGGGAGATTTCCATCAGTGGCATCGAGCCCCGCAGAGAGCTGGCTACGGCACAGGCCTTTCATTTAACCGCGGCTTTCTCCTGCTCGTCCACCATAGTCCCTTCAGGACGCCGTTACAGGCTAAGCAGCATGGACGCTTTAATAGCAAGTGCTTGTTGCATCACGACGCTATACCCTTTCGAAGAACGGGAGAATGAGGCGTTTTTATAGCTCCGTGGGGGTAGGGGTGCCACGCTGAATTCAGGGAACCATTGAAGTTTGAGCTGCGGGAGTATTTGTGTCAAGCCAGATGAAGATATAAGTCATCTGTGGAAGATTATGTAACTCCGGGAGTGGCGGGACTCTGGGCTGAAGTCCAAGAATAAAAGGCTTTGGCTTGACCTAGCGCTCGTAGCAAATCTCCCTTAACTCCTGTCTCAAATGTGGAGCTTGTAGCGAAATAATAAAAGCATTAATCTCAGCTTGGGTTTAAACCCATGCTGAGGCTTTAACACATAATTAAAACGGGTAGTTTCTGCCGCAGATCAGTCATACAGCTACTTAAACGCAGCATCCCCATTGATGAAACCTCACTGCACATCAAACAACATAAATCTCCCGTTCATCTCCCGTTCATCTCCCGTCCTCGTGGCTGCCGAGTCCACGTTGGTTTGGCCATGCGGCGCATCTGGCATCTCCAGAAGAAGATCTGCTCTTGGAATTCGGGTTTGACGTGATCTGCACCCTGCATAAGTCGTTACGGGACCCCACCACCCCCCTCCCTCCCTCTCCGGACACATCAGCAGCCCAAGGGCCATAAATTTTTCGCCTTGGGTTTTGTGGATGTTTTAGGAGTGAATCAAGTCGACTTTTGGCAGCATGCGGTTCCTGTTCCTGGAAGTCAAGCTCCTAGTTGTTGGAATTTCTTGGAACTGGTGGATTCAGGATTTGGCTCTTTTTATCGTGTTGTGTTGAGTTTTTGCTCGGGGCCGAATCGAAATAGAAGCGCTATTCACTGACAAAAACGGCGCTGTGCTCATTTGAGGTCAAAATGAGTCTTCAGTGCTCCATTTTACTTTCCAGTCTAATCAAATACCAATTTCAGTGTTGAGCAACATGTTGCAGGGCGCTATTTAAAGCGACTGGTTTCCATTTATAAAAAAATAAAAAAATAAAATGCTGCCGTCATATTTGCTTTTTTAATATCCTGAGAGCGTTTTTATGTTTAAAAAAAAAAAATACATTATTTAGTTATTTATTTTTATTCCCCCAGACACACACACACACACACACACACACACTTTCACGCTACAGTCTTTTCTTCCGAGGAATGCACAGTAGCCTGACCTTTCGGGGTCAGAAGCTAAGCTAATCTAAGAGGATTGCTGAGTCAGAACGTAAGCCCGATTTTGGTCAACTGCAGGGTTGACATTTAAAACACCATGTGGAATTTTTTAATATACCCCATCTAGGGGTATGGGTTTAGAGCTCGTCAGTCGATGTGTTTGCGCTGAGGCCTATATTTAGACAGCAGGTTGCTGACTGAAGAATCTCGGTGTGATCTGATATCTTGTTGTTGTTGTTATTTTTTTTTAATTACTGGATTAGATTTTGATACAGCGAAATATTCCACATCGGTGTGGAGTTAGTGCCTTGGATCTGATTCCTTTCCCATGAATACAAATGACAGTACAGCCTTTCTAGTTCTATTATTTAAGTTCCGGTTATCAGCTATAATCCACAGTTTTCTTGCAAACCTCACTTTTTTTTCCTCTCTGTCTTCTTACGTTGAAGTACACCGAGCACCAAAATGTGAAAGATAAATAAAGCACATAGGAACATCAAGAGAAAAGTAAAAAGGGTATGTCCAGGTCTTTAGAGGTGTTAGTTATTGCTATTGTTTTCGTAAGTAAAAAAAATAAAAAAAATTTTTTATCTAAATCTAAAGCCTCTGTGTGAGGTTCAGAAATCTCACGTTCTGCATTATGATTGGTTAAAATAATTCCCTCTTTTCTATGAGAAAAACACAACTGTATAAAACAAACTACAGTGATGATAAGGCAGGTTTTAGACAGTTATGTTTAGCACAATATTTCTTATTTATTAAGTCTTAGTATCTGTCTAAACAACATTTTATGCATGATTTAGTGGTTTATAAAAAAAAAAACAATAATTATTATAATAATGAAAATTATGATGATTTGAAACCAGGAAAATGATTGGCAATAAACTGTTAGTCAGCTTTTATTACAAGCTTATGGGAGGTTAAAAAAAGTCATGTAGAAGATGTGTCTTATCTACTGTATGATTGGTTAGAAAAAAAAGAAGGTGGGACTTAAATCGTTTTTTTTAGTCCAAATGTGTTTTAGCCAAAATAATGTTCAGCTAAATATTTTATTTTGAATCAGTCTGTCTTATAGCACGGTGGTGTAGTGGTTAGCACTGTCGCCTTGCACCTCCAGGGTCCGGGTTCGATTCCCGTCTGTGTGTGCATGGAGTTTGAATGTTCTTGGTGGGTTTCCTCTAGGTACTCCGGTTTCCTCCCACCAAAGATATGCAGGTTAGGTTAATTGGCGTTCCCAAAAATTACCTGTAGTGTGTGAATGTGTGTGTGCCCTGGATAAAGGTTAAAGTGGTATAGAATGAGTGAGTGAGTAATAATGATGCTTTTTAAATTAAAAGCTTGTGTGAGGTTAAGAAATATTTGTCAAATTATTATTATTGTCGTTGTTTTTGAAATAATAAAAAAGAATGATCACCAATAACTGTTAGTCAGCTTCTGTTAGCAAGATTAAAAGAAAATGCCTCCGTCTGCAGTATGATTGGTTAGAAACCTAGAGCATGAAGGCGGGAGTTAAATTGTTGTGTGTTTTTAGCAAAATATTTTTTAATTATTATTAGAATTCAATTTAAACCATATTCATGCATAAGCAAGTGATTTATAAATAATAATACTTATTTAAATGATGAACGGTTGTTTGTGAATTCTACAACTTCTGTTAGCCAGCTTATGTGAGGTTCAGTAATTCTGCCTTCTCTGCCATGATTGGTTACAAAAACTTGTCTAATGTTGATTAAATCTTAAGTTGCGTTTTTGAGCGCAGTTTTATAAGACTGAGCCGTATAGGAGACACTCAGGGTTTTGCAAACTCTTGCATTCTTATTTTCATATCCCTGTAGAAATAAGACTACTATAGAATAGATAATAGAATAGCTGTTATAGAAAATAAATCAACATATGTGAGTATGTCCATTTATATAAGAATATAGAAATCATGAGAATTAAAGCTTCTTAGTATTTTCTTTGTAAAATTCTACTTCAACCTTCAGCTTCTCTTATAAGGCTTATAGCGTGTTCTGCTCAAATATTCCTATTGGCTTTTCCACAATGACCAGGAAAACTGCGGGAGAAGATTTAGGCCAAGAAGGTGCATCCATTCAACCATAGCGTCATCTCATACGACACTCACTTTTGGCAAGGGTTAGGGCTAGGGCTAGGGTTAGGGCTAGGGTTAGGGTTAGGGCTAGGGTTAGGGCTAGGGTTAGGGCTAGGGTTAGGGCTAGGGTTAGGGCTAGGGTTAGGGCTAGGGTTACTTTTATCCTGTTGGAAGTAGCATGTTTCTTTTATTTTTAAGAGCCTTACATTCGAGCTCTGCTATAAACCCCTGCCAGCCATTAAAAGCAGTATAGACATGTTTTATAGGGGCATAGTGCAGTGTTGCAAAATTTTATTGTTAAACTCAGATTCTATGTAATTACCGCATTTAGGTGTTACCTGGGCATGTTGCGCTTCTTTCGTGTTTCCATCTGCACAGAGTAAAGAATGTGTACAGTAGATCATTAATCTTTAAGCGTACATATGCGGATATTCTGTGGGTTCGGTGTTGGCTTGCTTTTTAATTTGTTCATTGTTTGTATGTGTTTCAAATCAGCAAGCTAAGTCACATGAAATCTTCTCCTAGGCATTCTTTGCCTCCTTTAAGGAGACAAAGCCAGCATTATTGTACTGGGTACCACGTGGTAACCCCTGCCAATGGGGATGATATAGCGTGCAAAGTTCCTTGGAAAGTGCATTTCACTTTAGAACTGGGAGGGTTAAGGGTACTTGGGTTTTAAGAACTTCTGGTTGATGCTGGCTCCGGTCAAAGGGATCTGTACGCTCTGATGCGCAGGCCAACGAAAGAACCCAAAGAAGCAGGGGACTTTTTAATAATTCCAGATTTGGCATGTGTCGCTGGGAGTTTGCAGTTCACTCTGCAGGGATATGTCCCGAGATGTGGAGAGGGGTCTGGGGCATCAACGAGGTGCAGTCAGTCAGAACCAAAGGAGCTGCTCCTGCTGTGACTTCGGGTGGAAGTGAAGATGGATCAGTCACACTTGACTTGTTGGACGTTGACCTTGAGGTGCTGGTGCCCCTTAACCCCCAAGAAGCGCGCACACACACACACACACACACACACACACATAAGCTTGCATACTCGTACAAAAAGTCTTGGTCCAGACTTCCGGACATGGGGATTAGACTTTTGTCTGGAGACAGTCCAAAGCAATCTACATGGTTCCCATTAGATCCTATCAATAAGGCATGTCTTTACACCATCCATGGAGATAATTACAAAGTCGAAGGTGCCATCATGAAATGCTGTGGATGAAATCATTCCAGACTTTTAAGATGGAAGAACAGTAAATTTCAAGACCCACCCCAGACCACGATGTCCGTGAAGAAGATAAATCACTTCCTCAAGGTTAAATAGCCATAGCTGCGGTCCCAAGTGCTGTATTCTAACGTGGCAATAAGTGAAGGTGGTTGCAAATATACCAGTTAGTCTGAACTCCAAAAGAAGGTTTGATGAGCTGAGCTGATGCATAAAATATCATTTCCAACCATCCCGAATATCAGTTTCTGAGGCTGTGGGAAGAACAACCAGAGGAAATAGCATGGGCTTATAAAACGTCTGCCTTCTATGAAACGTGTAATAAAGTGTGTACTGTGTAGTATCGGGTGTCCTCGTGAAGCTATGACTAATCTGTTTTCTCAGTAAAATGAAACACTTTCAAGCACTCAACGACTTTGTTGTTGTTCTTTCCGAAGCATGCTCGTCGTGCTTTATTGGGCAGCTTTTAAGAACTTTA
Organism: Clarias platycephalus; assembly: GCA_030068275.1. Lineage (NCBI taxonomy): Eukaryota > Metazoa > Chordata > Actinopteri > Siluriformes > Clariidae > Clarias > Clarias platycephalus. The sequence continues at coordinate 4,038,683 of JAQQZT010000033.1, read as the reverse complement.
CATTGCGTCCGCATGTGTGCAGCACTCGTAAACTATGAGCGCTGGCATTGGGAAAACAAGGCCCTGCTCTAATTTCGTTAAAAAAAAAACTCTTCGGAGAGCCTTTGCGGCCACATTAGAGAGTGCCACTAGGCTTTGCGGTCTGCCTCGGAACACCGTCTTCGAGTAGAAGAGAGCCGCAGGACGTTCTGTTCCTGGCTCCTGCTGCGAAAGCCCCAATCAGTGGTGCTGCCCGAGATATCGCATCCTACTCTACTCGTCTGTCGCGCCTTTGTATCGTAGCCAAGAACTTAGAGAAATAGGAACTTTTCCTATTCCTGCTTTTCCGTAGTAAAGAGGATTAGAATACTTGAAGTGAGCATTTTGTTCTTACTTATGGTCTACCACTGGCACTGACAAAGTGTTCACTTCCCAGGATAATTTTCGTCTTAAAAAAAAAAAAAAAAGAGATGCAAGTTGGGATACTTCTAATATAATTCAAGCCATCCTGACTACCGCGTAAATCACAGTGGTGCAAATGCTACCTGCTGCTTGAGTACCCTGCCGCCTTTGCATGTTGTGCGAAGTATTATAGTTTATGAGCGATGCGATATGAGGATTCTGGGTATTCTGGTATCTTCTTTTTCTTTTGCTGAAGTGTTTTAACGCAGTGTGCTAGCTAGAGCTGTATGATTTTAGATCCATGATGCAATTGAAGCAATCTTTTGTTAGTTCATTAAATGTATTTTTTTTTTTCCGATTTAGAATCGATTCGATCAATTGTGAACATAAAAGCGGTCTAAAGTTAGCCATGTTTCTAGAAATGATGCAAGTACTTGCAATATGCTCTCTTATTTTAAAAGATTATCACTTGTTCTTTTAAGTTTATGCAATTGCATTTGCATTACCACCACCTACTGGACTGGTGTGTGGAGCAAAAGGTTGTCACTCGCATCATCCAAGCAACCAACAACTCAAGTTACGCAGCATTAGAAATTATAATTATATTGTTTTGTTCCATCAAAACCTGTAGGATATAGTCCTGATACCCGGACCGCTATTATTGTGTACATTGTAATTCCTACTGACTGTTTCTATTTATCCATAGCTAACTATAACTGACTGTTTCCCTTAATCCATAGCTAACTGTAAATGTAATCAATGTGCTCAACCAGGAAGAAATTTGGCAATAGAGTTATCTCGAACTGTAACCTAATCTTTGCACCTAATTGTACAAGGATAGACAATGAAGTTGGAAGACAATGTCATGCGCTCGTATGAGGACATTCGGGTCTGAGGAGGATCTAGTTGTTTGAGTCCTATTGAATTGAATTGAATTGCAAATTTTGCAGTGGATAAAATTCAAATCTGTTATTTGTATCGACAGTCTACCGATGATTAATATCGCTAATGCTAATTCCACCAGTAATGCATTGGAATGGAATAATAGGTTGTAACCAAACTCTAATTTAGAGTTTCTATTGGAAAATCTGTGGAAATATTTTCTTGCATCTATTCAATGCAATACTTTGAGTTTTGTTTAGGTATTCTCCTGAACTTCTGAGTATTTCCAGACGAGTGGCGGCCCATGCAGTAGCTCAGTCCTAATTTCCTTCATATCAATAAAAGATCTATCTATTCGTCCGTCCGTCCGTCCGAAGCAGTATAAATTGCATATATGTACAAGTGTAGCTTGTTGCATCTAACTTATCTATTGTTGGTGGAAGAGTGATGTTAAAAATAATGACTGATCATATCCACAGCATACTGTACATCTGGGCATCTGTTAATTATTATAATCTTGGTGTCCCACCTGGCCAGGCTAGACATTTGTCCACCTCGTTCTTCCATTACAGACCCCCGTCTTAAAAATTAAATTAGTGTTTTTTGCCTCAGCAGGACAATGTCGACCGAACTGCCAATCACAGACCAGCGAATCTAATCGGGTCAAGTTTCCAACAAGCAGCCAGTCGGAACTCTCCCAACCAGCAAGGTTAGTTTTTCTTCTTTTTTTTTTTTCCTGACAAAATCTGCATGTTTTTAGAGTTATGAGCACAGTTTATAGGTGGGACATTTGCTCCTTAAGTCTGATTTATGATGGTATTACCTTTTTTTGTAGTTCAAGGGTTTAATGTGTGTCCAGCTCATTAAGATAAACTGGCAAAACGTAGTATGGGAAGAATGTCAAGTGTTGGTGTTTCTTTTCTATTTTAGGAAGGATAACTGTATCAGAAAGGTTGTCTGTTTAATGTCTTGATTTCACACTAGTGAATGGACACCAGAAGCAGGAACATTTACATGGCTGCTACATTAAAACTTTATGACTGTCTTTTGCTTCCCTTTGAGCCGGTCTCTTCACTGCTTTTTCATTTTGTCATTTTTCTAATGTTTTTGTTGTTTGATTGACCTGATTAGAAACCGAGAAAGTTTGAGGAGTGAAAAGACTTGCATTATCTGAGGGTTCTTCACCTTTAAACTCTTATCAGAGTGTTGTCATCTTATTCATCATAATTGTATGAATTTGGAAGTCAAGCACATCTGCCTCTATATTTGTGTTGCCTCAAAGTCTTGGACTCTGCACCAGCGAGCTCTTCTACTTCTACAAGCTAGATGAAATGTCCACAGGTCTGAAGCGGGAGTCCCGGGGATCCGATCAAATTGAAGGATCTTATTGCCTTTCAAAGTCGTCCCATACATGAAGCAAAGGCCTTTGACTCGGGGCAAATCATGATTGCCCTGAAAGGTGATATTGGCACTATATTAAACAGACTGTTTTCCATAAGAACAGGTCCTGATCTAAGTCATTGTACTCTTCCTGATGTCTTTCTGTCCTTGCTGCAGGTTCCCAGGGGTACGTTTCTCGATAGCACGAGTCTTGTATCCACGTAAATGGATAAAAACAATGACTTGCATTGCATCTCCGGTCCCAACCCTCACTTTGTACCTCTTTCCCTTTATACTGGCATGCTAATGCCTTCTGTCCAACAGTAAGCTTTAAAATGTTCAGGCTCTGTCATTGTCGTGACATTGTAGGAAATTCTTTGTTTAATAAAGGTGGATTTAAAGCCTGTGAGTCTTTGGTACTAAAACCCTACGAAAAGTCCTGTGTTCCTTAATAGTGATGGTTCTAATACCATCAGTCCTGCGTCAAGCCAACAGTGAAGCATCTTGACATCATTAATGTGCAGGGATGGCTCTCAGTCAAGCCAGTGGGCTCACTCGCAATTTTTGAATGATACAGAATGGTACAAAAACATCCTCAGACAGCAACTTCTCCCAACCATCCAAGAACAGTTTGGTGAAGAACATTACCTTTTCCAGCATGATGGAGCTCCTCACCATAAGGTGAAAGTCACAACTAAGTGGCCCAGGGAACAAAACATCGAAATGCTGGGTCTATGGCCAGGAAACTCCCCAAACCTTACTACCATTGAGAACTTCCTGGTCAATCCTCAAGAGGTGGGTGGACAAACAAAACCCCACAAATTCTAAAAAGGGTTCAAGTGTTTCAAGCCCATGCCAAGAAGGGGCTTCCATCAGTCAGGATGTGGAGCAGAGGGTGATTGACGGCATGGCAGGGCAAATTAAAGAAGTCTTGAAAAAAAAGGGTCGATACTGCAAATATTGACTCTTTGTATAAACTTAATGTAATTCTCAACAAACATTTTTTGATATTTAGTATTTGTAAGGCCTTTTCATACTTTTTTTCACAAAATATCAAACAAAGTTAAACATAGTTCTTAGTGATTGAGACCGGATTCATTCTGTTTTCATGTATACCTATGGGGAAAAAAACTGATTTGTGATTTGGGTCACAAACAGAATCTGGGAATTAATTACAGCGATCGTGAACTGAGGTTCTACGGTGTGTGTGTGTGTGTACTGTATATATGTATACAGTATGTTTTTTTTTTTTTTTTTTAATTCACCCACATATCTACATATATATTGTTGGAGGTTTCATGGCTAAATTTGACCAGCCTGGTGGCCAATCTGCACTGATTGCACATTCCACCAGTAAGAGCAGAGTGTGAAGGTTTAAATAGCAGAGTAAAATAAACTTCAAATATTGCAATGCACACACCATTATGGGTGACGTATCAGAGTTCAAAAGAGGACAAGTTGTTGGTGCGCGTCTCACTCGGGGACCTGTGACCAAGACAGCAGGTCTTTGTGATGGATCAAGAGCCACAGGATCCAGGGTAATGTCAGCATACCACCAAGAAGGATGAACCACATCCAACAGGAGTAACTGTGGACGCAAGAAGAAGCTGTCTGAAAGGGATGTCTGGGTGCTAACCCGGATTGTATCCAAAAAACATAAAACCACAGCGGCCCAACTCACTGCAGAATTAAATGTGCATCTCAACTCTCCTGTTTCCACCAAAGCTGTTCGTCGGGAGCGCCACAGGGTCAGTGTACATGGCCAGGCTGCTAATGGCAAACCTTTGGCCACTCGTGCCAATGCCAACGTCGTTTTCACTGGTTCCAGCAGCAAAAATCTTGGCCTGTGGACAATGTGAAACATGTATTGTCCTCCGATGAGTCCACCTTCACCGTCTTTCCCACATCCGGGTGTGGAGAAAGCGTACCACCCAGACTGTTGATTGCCCAGAGTGCAATATCAATACTTGTGCTAGATGGACGCGTCACTGCCAAGGACTAACGAACCATTCTGGAGGACCCAATGGTTCGAACAGTGTATCCTGAAGGTGGTGCCGTGTATCAGGATGATAATGCACCAATACACAAGACTGGTGACCGGGTGGTTTGATGAACATGAAAGTGAAGTTGACTCCGAGTGGTGCAGTGGTACAGTCCACTATATTGTGCAGGACTTGTATCCGTCATTCCCAGGACGAATTGATGCTGTATTGGCCGCAAAAGAAGGCCCTACGTCATACTAATGAATTATTGTGGTCTAAAACCAGGCGATTCAGTTTCATTGACCAACCCCTGTACATACAGTACTGTATATATCTCAGTCCTGGAGGTGTACTGCACATGCTCTAGCTCTTCAGATATCTCTCTAAGGGAAATCTAACATGCTTACTGCAACATGCAGCTGCTTCTTGGGGGGGAAAATGCACAATTGGCATGTATCAGGTTTTAACGTTTAATGCTATTAAATATCCAAGCCGTCACTTAAAGCATCTAAAATCGCCCGAGATCCAGGTCTAAAATTTAGCATCTGAAATCTCTTGCTTAGGAAGCTTCACTAAGAAGCCCAGAGAGTTGGCTTGTAATGTGTAACCATTCATTAATTATGTCTTTTGATGTAGTAGCTTATCTTCTACGAGGTAAACCCATTGTACATTTTGAAATGCTTTTTACCTTACCGCTGCTGCAAAGAATGTTTTTTTTTATTTTATTTTATTTTAAATATCCTGCAGATTTCTGTCAGCTCAAAACCAGTCCAGTCATTCTGCTCCGACATTTCTTATTTTGCAACGAGAGGTTCACCTTATGAGCCAGTGCCTTTCAGGGAAGTGTAACCCATCTGTGGGACCCTCTGGCTGATTTGATTGGGCCGCCTCAGGAGCTTTCAGCAGAGTGTAATATGATTAGAGTTGGTCTGCATGCTGCAGTACAAATTGTTCTCACCGTAGCAGTCACGTAAGGAGCGGAACACTCCTGGGGTGTGGTGGTGTCGGAGACGGCATGGTGCGCCGTCAAGGTTAGGGCGATCGGTTATTATTTTTAATGCCTTGTTGTCGTTTTTTTTAACGAGTGTTTGACTGAGGCACTTTCTTTTTGGTCTTTCTAAAACGACCACGCTTTAACCCTGTTTATAGCTCCCTGGAGTCAAGTAGCAGTTTTGTTTATTACCCTGTGATTGAGCACTTTGTCAGTTGTCTTGCCAACACACACCACAGTCGCAAATTCCTACCCAGATTTGAAAATGTGATTGTGTGTGATGGCTATTAGTGGCGTTGTGGCAATAGCAACACTTCTGATTTTTCGATACAGTCATTAATTGTGATACTTCTTCTTATCTTCTCTATGAGCCGGAGACTTTTGGAAAAAAGAAGCATGTTAGAAAATATCCGGTGATAACTGGAGGAGAAAAATATTAATCATAAAGTTTGTTGTTCCGCTCGCAGCAGCTTGACGTACTCGCTAAAACCACTCAATAAGGTTACGCGTGTGTTCACGTATTTCAGAAGGTGCATCATTAATAATCCGGTGTTTAGATATCCTGCGCAGTAGATACGTTTAATCTTTAAAGAATCTTCCGCAGTCTAGACGCTTCCACAGACACTGTCCAGGTCATGCCCTTTTTAGACGCCCACCTAACCGACTCCAAACGACTCCAAAGTGCTGCTGATCCGTGTTTTCTGAGAGATTGACAAGAGAAAATGTAAAAATGTGTTCAGTTGTACTCCGCTCCAGTACACGTTTTGTCCTTTTTATGTCTTTATTTTTTATGAAATTAAAAAAACGAAATCCTAAATGTGCAAATAATTTCCAAATAATATATAAACCAGCATCACATCCAGTTTAGCTGAGACTTAAGCTGAGTTTCGTGGTTTAAAAGAGGAGTGTCCGATCATCGGCAACTTCCTTGATGATCAGCTTCAAAACGGAAATGCTTGCACAACTAAAAAAAAAAAAAAAAAAAAAACATCATCAGTGCTTTGGTACTTGTACAGTTCGCCTCCCCCCCCCACCCCCCCTCCCCACCCCCTCATGGAGCATCTTGTCCTTGTGTTATGTCCCTCATTGAAATTCTTAAATGGGTCCACATAGGCAATATATACTGTGTATATATCCTCGCAAACAGTGTATTCCTATTGAAATTATCATTTAGGCTTCAGTGTAAACCTAAATGGGTGGGGGTGTTATTGAGGTGGTAAAAACCACCTCATTGTGACTCCTTGGCTTCTTGGTTGAAAAACAGGGCCACGGTGTAAAAAGGATCTCGAGCCGACAGCGGTGCTGCAGACAGAAACTGACACTGCTGAGAGAGAAAAGAGAAGAATTAACACAAACTGTACGCCTACAATAAGCACATTGTCGTAAAGCGCAGTGTTTGAAAACCCCGGTAGCACTTTTGCACCTGATACGGTCATACCGGCAACGTGTCGCCGACTCCGAAGTAGATCTGATAACCCAGAGTGCATAAGCAGAGCTTACCTGTGTCTGTTAATGCTCTGAGATTAGGCAGCGGTGAGCGGTGCGGTGAGCGGACACGGTTTCAGACAGAGGTTCCCGAATGTACAGGTCGCTCCGACGGAATGAAATCGGCAGAAATGAGATTTTTATTAGTGTTTTTATTGCATTTATTTATTTATTTATATATATTTTTATTTGCGTCCTTCTACTACACCATAAGTCGCCGTTTGGCCTCAGGACCTCCATTATTATTATTGCGACTATTATAACGAGAGCATATACACTACATTTATGTAAAACGTCTACACAGTTAGTTGAAATTGCATTACACCTCAATATGAAGAGAGCGAGCTCTGTAGTATGGTGCTGCCACCATGTCGCGTCACTGCGACTGTGGTGTTTTGGTCATTGTTTTAGTGCCAAATATATTTTCAAATGGAAAGATTTACCAAAAAGATTTCACCTTCGACTATTTACGACTTTTTCTTGTCCTTTTGTCCATTGTATTTGTTTTGACCTTTAAAAAGACCCGGATATAACTATTTCTTTAACAAGTTCTCAAGATCTTGTGTGTGTGTGTGTGTATGTATGTGTGTGTATGTATGTGTGTGTGTGTGTGTGTGTGTGTGTGTGAGTGAGTGTGTGAGAATGCTTAAGTAACTCCCATACAATATCTCAGACACCCTTTATTTCACTCCTTTTTCTTTCTTTTTTTTTGCCGCTGCTGGGCTGTACCCCTCTACAGAACAGCAGAGCTAAGCAACAAGCCGGGGGAGGAGTTTCTTCTTAAATTAGGTCACAATAGGAGGAAAAATATCCAATTAGCTTCTTAAAATGATAGCCAAAATAGAAAAGAAAAAAATAGCAGGGATTTTTGTTTGTACCTGTCTGAATATCTAAAAATGGCTAAAAGGTGGATTTTGCACAATAGGTGACCTTTAAATGGGGGTCGTTGTATCACATAAAAAATGAAAAAAAAAAAAAAACAGCCAATATGACTGATCTTGGTTTAATTTTTTTTTTCCTGCCAAGCCCAGCATTTTTGTAAATAGGAGTGTAAATGTATTTATTTGTTTATTTAATATCAAGTGTGTTACACTTCAGCAATGTATTGAAATACATTGCATTTGTATTGAAATATGCGAGTTTCTGTATTCTAGTTAGTTTAATTAAAATAATTAAAGCTATGGCGACCTCTAGTGGCAGAAGACTGACATTCAGTTCTGTACATTCGATTCTACTCACTTATTCATCGTCTATACCACTTTATCCTGTATATAAGGTCTCGGGGGGGGGGGGCCTGGAGCCTATCCCAGGACACCTAGGCCATGAGGCGGGGTACCGGGTCGGACAGGGTGCCAATCCATCGCTGGGCGCACACACAGATACACACTCGCACACTACCGCCAATTTGGGAACGCCAATTAGCCTAATCTGCATGTCTTTGGACTGTGGGAGGAAACTGGAGTACCCGGAGGAAACCCGCAAAGCACGGGGAGAACCTGCGAACTTGATGCACACAGACCCCGAGGCGGGAATCAAACCTGGACCCTGGAGGTGGTTTCTGTGCTAAAATTCCTCGTTAACAAGTTGCACAGCTCTGTTAACAGCTTAAAACAAAGATCCGTTAGTTTTTGTGAGCTGAAGACGACTTTATCATTTCAAACAGGATGTCCGGTGTATTTATCTTAGCCGGCTAGTTCTCGTCTGAGCTTCTCGGAATTCCTACTTAAGTGAAGGGTCCGTTAGACTTTTTCACAGTTCCATAAACATCAGCGCAGGCTTTTTAAAAATCATTATTACGATTATTGTTTTGTTACGGTTTTCAAATCGTAGCTGCTCCCCAAATTAAAGAATCTAGCTAGCATACAAAACATACAGCTTTAATAATGCTTCTGACCAATCAGATTAGAGAATTTAGTAGTAGTCTGATAGCAATAAAGAAAATAAAAGTAAAAGTGTGTGTGTGTGTCCCCTCGTGACCCTGTATACAGGATAAAGCGGTACAGGCGATGAGTGTATGCATGTGTGCGTGATCGTTTTGTTGTTATAATTGTCAGCCCCCGCCCTGAGCGTCCTCACCTGCTCTTTGTTCTTTACCATTCTTTAATGTCCCTGTCTCTCTTTGTCTTTCTGTCCCAGATGATGACGTGGATCTGGAGGCGCTGGTGAACGATATGAACTCGTCGTTTGAGAGTCTGTACACCAGCGTGCAGTGCGAGTCGGCCCCCCTGTTACACAACGGCCAGCACATGCACGCCCACGCGCACACACACACACAGTCCTTCTCGCCGCACCAGAGACTGCGCCGCTCCCAGCCCATGCACATCCTCGCCGTCAGGTAACACACACACGTTATACACATAAACACACACGCAGAAAGAGAGAGAAGTGGGTCAAATCCACAGCGCAAGGATGGTTGTGAGAGAGAGAGAGAGAGACGCACTCCATCCCACAGCGGACTAACAATAGTGAAACATTTTGTCATTTTGTGGTTTGACGAAAGTTAGACCATTATGGTGGTATTTACTGTATATGATGAAATGGAATGTTGCGCACATGCACACTCACAAATACACACTCACACACACTCACACACAGTTTACCATTTAGCAGCCGGGAAAATGCGTGTACACTTAAACGTCATGCCAGCTAAAGAATTTCACGCCCTGTGGCTCTTTCCAAAACAAAATAATCCTTGTACTCATTAGTGCTGAGTCTACTTTTAGAATGTTTCGCTACTTTGCCACACACACACACACACACACACACACACACACGGGCACGCACACAGATTCCAGCGCTATCCTAACAGATAAAGCCTAGCTGAACCAAAATCCTTGAGAGCGAAACTGTTGTCCCCTTAACAAACAACCTACTCTTTAAAAAAAATATAAAAAAAATTCAAAATATTTCTTTGCTAAGTCATCTTTATTATTATTGTTGTTGTTGTTGTTGTTGTTGAGCAAATCTTCTTAACTTCTTGACATATACCTGCTGCCCAGGTGGCTTATGCTTCCTTAAGTATCTTTTGTCCATCTGGAGGATTAAAAAGTGTCCACTAGATGGCACTTTAGAACCAAAACGCCTGTGCATCAACACCTGTGAAGCGTAACATTTAGCTCGTACACACTGACGTTAACGAGACATTTTTTAAAAAATCTTATACTGTCGTCGTGATTGGTGTCATCAGCCGCGTCTCAAATTAAAATGAAACAAAATAACTCCAGAACCCTGGTACTATAAGCAGACCATTTGGTAACAATTTGAGCATTTAATTATATTAGGAAAAGAGTTAACATTGGCACATGATAACAGTTTAAAGTATCGTATACATGTTCAATTTGATATGCATGATTTATTCAGCTACGTGCGTGCTGTCAGAGAAGTTGTGTTAGTATCTTGTGTATCGTGTGTGTGTGTGTGGGGGTATGTGGGTTGAGTTTCTTTTAACATGGGTTCACCCGGGGGTTAGCAGTCAAACTTAGCGCTGGCCTCTTTGCCACACACTTCAGAGCAGACACACTTCAGAGTGTGAGACCCTACTTCAAAGGGTTCTAGTCCAAAAACACCCCCGCGGCCCCAGGTCAGTGATGACTCACTGCGTTTGTGTGTGTGTGTGTTTGGTGGTGTGTGTGTGAGTGAGAGAGAGAAAGAGAATCAGTAATAGCTTACCTACAATTGTGCAATCAAACCGTATGATTGACGGACACATGGACCACGAACATAGACACAAACCTGAATTGAACATGACAGACACATAGACCACACCTCCCTCACTGTTGATTGACGGGCACATGGACCGTGTCCTCTTTACTCTGACTGAGAGGCACATAGATCACATCTTCTTGACAGTGACTGACAGGCATATAGACCACACCTCCTTCGCTGTTGACTGACAGGCACATGGACCATGCCCCCTTTACTGTGACTGACCTGCTCAGAGACTATACCTTCTTTACCTGACAGGCACAGAGACCACATTTCTATCACTCTGACTGACGGGCACATAGGCCACGCCTCCATCACAACTCCTTCACTGTTGATTGACAGGCACATAGACCACGCATCTTGCTTCCTGTGACTGACGGGCACTTAGGCCACACCTCCTTCACTGTTGATTGACAGGCACATAGACCACGCATCTTGCTTCCTGTGACTGACGGGCACATAGGCCACACCTCCTTCACTGTTGATTGACAGGCACATAGACCACGCATCTTGCTTCCTGTGACTGACGGGCACATA
>JAQQZT010000033.1:4007321-4025111 GCA_030068275.1 Clarias platycephalus | reverse complement strand
TGTGTGTGTGTGTGTGTGTGTGTGTGTGTGTGTGTGTGTGTGTGTGTGTGTGTGTGTGTGTGTGTGTGTGTAGGGCTTTGTGTGAGTGTATGTATATATACGTACTAACAAAGCTGACAATAAACACACACGCACACACACACTCATGTCCGCACTCTATTCATCCACTGGTGCGCGTCCACACACCTGCACCATGTTGCTATTGAGGCCGTATGACCAGGTGGTGGAAACCGCTCGCGCTCTCGAGGACGCTCCTCCACCCGACTCCTCCGTCCCTGCAGCCCCAGCTTGTCATTCCTTCAGTTCTCACGTGCGAGTTTACTGATATTCACAAACCCCCTTTCTCGCTCCATCTCGTTAATCATCTCCACATGGAGTTTCGCTCCGTTACCGTAACACTCCCTCCATTCCTGTAAAAAAAAAAAAGAAAGAAGGAAAAAGAAAAAAAAAAACCCCAGCGCGTGCTTGATCCAATTACTGTAATCTTTCTCTCTTGACTTTTATTGTCATATGGATTTGACCCAGCGGCCTTTTGAATGAGACACAACCCTCCTAGCGCCCCACTCGGGCAGCGAGCGAGCGAGCGAGCGAGAGTCTGGAAGTAATTGAAAGCAGTCAGCACGCACGCCTACACAGGCTGTCCATAAATATCAGCCAAAGATATTCACACGTGAGAACCTCTTTGCACGTGAATAGCTGAGATTCTGTTCTGCCTAATCTTGATGAATTGCTTTATTAATATTATTACGCTCTTGCACAACAAGAGGACAGTTTTGTGGTGTTTCTTTTTTTTTTTTGAACCTCCCAATTCCCCAGAAGATCCCGCTGACAGGAGCAGAGCGAGATCCTCCACAGCCACGGGCAACGGCGCGTCCAAGTCCTCGACTCTCCTGCTTTTCGTTACACGCAAACGAACATTGTTCGTGCAGATGTCCCTCTGGCCTCTCTCGCTCTCGCCGAGAAGCCAAGCGCAGTGTTTACGGAATTTTCCAAGCTTCAGGCTTTCTTTTTTTTTTTTTCTTCCCCTGACAGGCCCTCGTTGCTTTGGCCGACCCCCACGTGGGAGGCACGTGAGCCAGAGTCCTTTGCAGGACCGGTTCTTCATGCAGTGTTCTTCCACGCTGCTATGTAATCTGATCGCTGTTTGTCGTTCTTTTCCTCATTCTGTCTTCCGTGTACTTCATGGCAAGCTTTTTTTTTTATTTACTTTTATTTATTTGTTTTTATTTATTTATTTATTTATTTTTCGCCCTGTTTAGGCTCATGTAAAAATGAAGCTACCACCAAAGGCTAACGCTTATCCGCGATCTAGATGCGTGCTGAGAGTGTTGACCTCGGGAACGCGTATGATGTTCGCGAGAATGGAGTCATGCATGCATGCTCCCTGACACGTACACTTGGTGCATGTGCCTGTTATGGCATCCTGTTTAAGCCAGTCCGAACTAGGCTTATCCAACAGAGACCACGAGTATAGGGAAAACTCCGCTCCTTGTCATGCCTCTACCCATTCTGTCGCTTTTCCTGCACCTCCACCTCAGCGACACGGGGCTTACTGTGAACGCCTCAGTGCGTGGGTTTTAATCCATTTAAAGCTTGCGCTGACCTCAGACTCTGGCGCTGGCTGCAAAGGAGCGGAGCAGGAATAAAGGGATGAGCAATATCTATAATAGCATCTTGCCTTTCTTTACAGCAGGAGCTGCTTATTTACTCCAGGGTGAGGTAAGTGTCTGAAAATAGAACGGCTTCACACTGGCCCAGCTGTTCAGCCTGATCCGCTTCTGGAAGGCTGCCGTTTCTTGGAATTTTGACTCGGGATTTTACGTCTTTTTTTTTTTTTTCCCTTTAAGGCAGCGATGTATTTTTATTTCTGCAATAAATCACTAAGAGCAGTTTAATAATAATAATCAGGTGCGAGACATGAAAACTGGTACGCGGTTAAACAGCAAGAGCGCGGTCGCGTCGTAAAAGCGGGGGCAAGTTAGACGAGTTATTAGCGCTCTCGTCTCCTCCTACTCGACACGTGACGTGCTTTACACGTGCTCCAGAGCACGATGGAGCGTCTAACGTAGAGGTAATTTTAATGAAGCCTGTTAAGGGGTTTGTGTTTAACTTGTCGCATGTGCAGTGCCGTCCTCATGACTAGATGGCATCGCCTTTAAAGCAAGAGAATGAAGAACTGCAAAAATAAAAATGACCGTGTGTGTATAAACTTGTATGACTGGGTGCTTCTGTACCTCAGTCTCAAACACGGATTCCATCCGCCAAAGCTCGATGCGTTTGTGAACACTCCATATTCTACCTGAGCATCAATCAAAGAACCATCGAAAACTACGAAAGCCAACCGTACCTGAACCACGGAAACGGACCACTGTTTAGAACGCGACGTCATCAACTGTGTCGCCTGTCTCTCTGAAGTCCCCATGTGTGTACAGCACGTACACTTTAAGGCACATGACCGGGTTACTACTGACAATTTGTATGAAGTTAATAACTAATATTAGTGCAAAGGTTGATTTTCTTATACTCTTCTTCTCTCTGTGTTTACTGGCAACCCAGTGCATGCTGCCACCTACTGTACGGGAGAGTGTAAATGCTTAAGTGTACTCGATAATGGAGCAGCAATAATAATAATGTGAACGCTGCCCGCTGGAGGAGTGGGAAGCGGGCGGGGAGTGATCATACCCAGGGTGCAGCACAGTGCAAATCAGTCGTGCCGAGTCCGAAAATCAACCACGAGTTGGATCGAGTCTGTTGGACTTGGTACCAGTAATCCACTCGAGCTTGATTTGCACTCGAAGCTACTGTTCACTTTATCAAAACATGTGAGGTTGTTTATGGAAAGACTAGTTTTTGGCATGTAGAACGGCTACGGTAATGGTTCACTGTTTGTTTTTGGCATTCTGTGATAAGCCAAACAGTTCCAGAGGATAAGTAGTAATAACAAGTCGACTGAGCAAAACAAGGCCGGATGCAGGCAAAGCAAAGACCAGTGGTCTTACTTGTGCCATCTTTAAAGACCCAGTGCATGAGATGGGATCTGTAAATCAGCATGGATTTAAGGGGCACGAACGATGCGATATTTGCCTGGGTTGCCGATCAGAAGGACCTCGAGCAAGACCTCTAACCAGCAGTGGCTCATTTTGTCTCAATTCCAAGGCTCTCCGTGACTCGGGAATCCGTCAGCTCCGATCAGATCGGCACAACTGTCTCAGTTAAAGCCCTACATAAAGTGGACCACACACGTGTGTAAACATGGGTTTGGTTCACCTGGTTAGGCTAACACCAAATGTAGACACAGACTGGCGCATCATAAACCATCAAACAACAGCTTTATCCCTAGAGCACCTATGCATGCTTCAACCTGGCCGGATTACCCACTGTTGCATAAGGAGACATGAAAAAGAGGTGAGAGGTTCACACAAGTGCTGTTAAGAACAAAATGCACAAAAAAAAAAAAACCTGCTGTTACTCGTCTTAAGATTTTACTTTTTTCTACACTTTTTCATATGGATGTATTGACACAGGACAGCCTCATCACCAGAGCCAGAGGCTTATGGATCTTTGTAACTAACTCTTGCATCTCAGAGGCTACTAGCTCTATTCTAGTAAAGTGCTAGAATTTAGCTGGGATATGTTGTCTGTGCATTGTTCTGAAATCAGCAAGTGTTTCACTGCCTGGGTGTTAGTGTGATTAGTGTGTTTAAGTATAGTGTAGCATAAAGTCTTTTTTTTTTTTTTTTTTTTGCTGCATGTGCGTGCCAGTGAAGCACATCTCCACCTCATATTAAATGCTCAGCAAACTGCTCCAAGCTTTTCTTTTTTCTTTTTCTTTTTTCCTTCCCAGGAGCCCATTATAAAACCACGCACGCAATTGAACTTGTCGCCGAAAGGTGGTTCGTCTGTTGATCGTAGGTCACGCGGACCTGCAGTGCGC
Source organism: Clarias platycephalus (assembly GCA_030068275.1). Lineage (NCBI taxonomy): Eukaryota > Metazoa > Chordata > Actinopteri > Siluriformes > Clariidae > Clarias > Clarias platycephalus. The sequence continues at coordinate 4,021,177 of JAQQZT010000033.1, read as the reverse complement.
CCGAGCGGCATGCTCTCGACCCGAGTCGAGAGGGAAGGGTCCTACCTTTTCAGTCAACAAGTCCCTGGAGAAAGCCACGCATGCTTATTTGCAGCGAGTGTTAATGATGTGTTGCATGATTGAAAACGACAGGGAAAGTGAACGAAGCGCCTGTTAAGCGGCGCCTGGGCTTGGCCGGGACCCAGGGAAGCCTCATTACGATGGACTCGTCGAGACAGAATGTACTGTACTGTACGGAGCAAGCGAAGCAGAATTGTCTTAAATGTGAGAACGTTTTCTTCCCTGCTTTCGCTCATCCTGAACAACCGACTGGCCCAGTTTGAGCACCGCACGCACGCTCGCCTGCAAAGTCCTCCAGAAACCAATATCATGATGTCGAGCCTGTTGATCCCTGTTGTGGTGGGGTTTTTATTTTTCTGCAACTATTCCTTTGTTCGTACTTCACATAGGTGTTAAATAACCGAGTTATTCTTGTGACAAAAAAAAGCCACTTGCCAGGCAAGATAAACCAGTGCATTTGGAAACAGGCACCGGTTTAATTCCATGTCATCATCTTTATGAGAACACAGACTACGTTTAAGCGACCTGTCATTATCCACTCTGTCGGACTCTACAGTATGATTAGTTAAACAAATCTGCAAACCAGTTCGTCTGCTTCTCAGCTGAAGTGTCGCATTATAGCCAAAGTACACCAGACTTCTGTGTTTATAATAAAATATGTATTGCTTTGGTAGGTTTTTAAAATGCATATCTTAATTAGTGTATTTTTTTTTTAAATAATGTTCTATTGGATCAGTTGCCAAGTTGCGACTGGGTGGCCTTGAGACGTGGACAGCGTCAATGAAACGCCGGACAGGCAGCAGCACTTGTCCTGAATTGATTTGTTTGATTAAAGATGATGATGTCATTCTCCCTGGGCGTCCGGCGGCCATCCCCAAACGCACAATGGTGTGCTGTTGGGGCAAACGGCTTCCCCCTCGGTTCTGAGGACACCATTAAAATGCCCGCTGCTATTGAGGACGCGTTTGGCTCGCCCTTGAATTCATCTTCGTTGGAAGCCAAGGGCTAACGAGGTCGGCCATTCAGAAGCGTTTTGTTCTAGAGGCTGTGTGTGTGGCAGACGGGCGATGAGGAGGGTCGGCTGGACGTGAGCGCTGGTCATGTATAATATATCTATATAGAGTTATGTTCAAGAGTTAGTAGCCACTCTTTTAATTCTATGTGGTTTTGTGTACAAACGTACAGTATATTAAAAAAAAATCTCATCTTAATATAGCGGCTCTTGGTACAAGTCAAATACAATCTTAGACAAAAAACTAAATAAACTTAATAATAAACTTTTTCATTGTGCAATCATTTATTTAACATAAAAGAATCCCAGAAAGAAAGAAAAAAACATCCGGGAAATACCAAGTACCTCCTTACCGCTTGTTTTGTTGCTTGTCTGGAGCATTCAAGTGTGAGTTAACACAATGCCAAAGAGGGAAAGACATAAGCAATGGTCTTTGAGAAGCAACTGTTTCCTGCATGTCCGTCTGGAAAAAGGTTATTGAAACATTTTTTAAACAATTTGGAGATCAGTGATTCACAATATGAGCGAGATTATTCACAAGTGGAAAGCATTCAAGACGGTTGACAATCTTCTCCGGTGTGGACGTTCCAGCACATTTACCATAAAATATCTCCGACCCTACAGTCCTCACTGAGAATGTTAAAGTTAATGGCAGCACAATTAGAAGAAGACTGAACAAGTACAGTTTGAAAGGGATGTCGGGAGAAAGCTTGTTTTGTCTAAAAAGAACATGGCAGCACAACTGAGTTTCACAAGACTGCATCTAAACAAAGCACAAGGGTGATGAGTTGGCCTTGTTTTTGCCGCCACAGGACCCGGACACCTTGCAGTCCCTGAGCTAAACAAAAAGTAAACAAATTAAGATATGCATTTTAAAAACCTAGCTAAACAATATATATTTTATTATAGACACAGAAGTCTGGTGTACTTTGGCTATAATGCGACACTTAAGCTGACAAGCAGACGAACTGGTTTGCAGATTTGTTTAACTAATCATACTGTAGAGTCCGACAGAGTGGATAATGACAGGTCGCTTAAACGTAGTCTGTTTGTAAATACTGTATATATGAGTCGACTATGAACTCCTCTGTATACCAGAGTATTCTAGAAGCCATCCGTTCAACAGCTAAAGCTTGGAGGAAATTGGGTCATACAACAAGACAATGATCCGAAGCACACCAGTAAACCTACATCGGAATGGCTGAAAAATCAAAGACTCAAGGTTTTGGAATGGCCCAGTCAAATTCGAGTCCTCAGTCAACCTGAAATGCTGTGGTGGGACCTTAAGAGAGGTGTGCATCAGCCGATTCCCAAAATTGGGGTGCTGTATCCTGGCTGAGCCTGCACTTAAACCCCACTTTCTTTACTACACTTTGCTGCAAGTTGCATGTGACAAATAATATATATGCATTTTTTTAAATGCTGGATCCACATTATATCGAATCCTGGGGGTTCTTGCTATTGCCTACATGATTTTTGGGGGAGACAGGCTTTATTTTTGATAAATAACGTTTTGTTGGTCGTCTGAGTTCGTATTTGCCTACTACCGAGACCGGCTACAAATTTAATAAATATAAATTATGTTTTTCAATTTTGAATTTTCCTATTGCCGCCTTGGCATACTTGCACTGCTAGTCCATTTTTGTAAAAAAAAAAAAAAAATGTGTTAATATAACATACGTGTAAGCTTTCCAATTTACCATGCGTTTGAGTCTGGGATTATTTTGGTTACTTGCCTTTAGCATGATCGTTAGCATGCGGCAAGAACGCTGATGACAATGTGTCGTTGCTGGGGAACTGGAAAACCTCAAAGTACCTCCTGAGAAGCCTCATGCTGCAAACTCAGCACTTTTAGCCCACCAGGGAGTGTCGCAAACTATTTTCGAGCACTTTTAATCATACCTTTTCCCCTGTGGTGTCTGTCCACGATCGACCTCAGTGCCGTAGACGTGAAGCAACACTTTTTATTTCAATCGGCAGTTTATCAGCGTTCTAGCCATGGTTCCAAACACATAGGTGGAATAACCAACAGGTGCTTTTGCTTGACGCTGCTTTCTTACATTCGTCGTTCTAAGGAACCTTGACACCAGGTGATTAGCCGCAGCGAACTGGCGTAGAACTTGACCAGCGAGATTCGTAGTATTGCCTCTTTATTTTTTACCAGCGAAGTAACTTGTGTAATTTAATGCAGGGCTTTTGGTAAAAAGTGAAAGAAGATTTATTCTGGCTTGATGCATCAGTAGCCACGTTTCTGTAAACATTATATCTTCGATCCGATTCAAATCGTTTCAATTAGCGATTCCAACTTTGCACAGATGGCGATCTAATCAACATAATCTGCTGGAAATGTAACAGAAGAGGAGATTTTTTTTTCCCCCCTGCTTTCAACTTTGAGATTAGATTAAGTCTTCACAATTTCCGCGATAAACCCAGCCTTTTGTATTATAATTGGTTACAAGAATTCGGTCTCATCTGTGATGGGTTAGATGTGAAATGACGAGCCAATCGGTGCTCCTTCCTCAGCCAGAGAACCCAGTGGATAAAAATCTGAAGTCAAAACAGGTGGGAGAGATTCACTACTCGGTCTCACAGAGTTCACAGACAAGGAATGGATGCTAAATTTCCCTCCCAGGAAATGCGCCACATCATCTAATCTTATCCCAATGGGGGGCGAACGTACACGGAGAGAACATGATTGTTCCAGTGATCAGATCAAGTGTTTACACGGCTAATATTTACCAGATTATTAAAGGTTTTACACCTTGACCCCTCTAATTCCGATCAGGCTCAGGTTCCGGTTTCGCTGCGATTCCGGTAACCTACAAGTGGCGCCTGGCGCTGAACTCAGGATTCAGAAGGGTTAGTCAGAAAATAGAAGGGAAGCGTATGCCGTCTCATCCGCAGGTCTCTCGCAGTTCCTCCTCGGGTTCTATGTCATCGGCTTCACACAAGCAGCACGACTCGAAGGAGTCACTACAGACGCAATAAAACAAAGGGACGATGGTTTGGACAATATCAAGGTGGTCGGGTCATGTCGTTTTAGCTGATGAAGGCAATTACAGAATGCTACTTTGGAGGTCAGTCTGTAGATAACCCTTAGGTCACATGGGGTTCTTCTCATTGTGACCTGTTCATATAGATATATTTTCCTTTAGATCAAAGCATCTTAAATGGCTTAAAATATGAAATGATGAAATAACGTTCCGATCCAATTATCCGTAACTCCACTTTACGGATGTCTCAATCTTATGACTTGTAGTCATTTGGCATCATTTTGGTCTTTCCTCAGTAGTGACATTTGATAGTCAGCCACAGTGAGATTGAATGACTCATTTCAGTCCTACGCAGTAAAACCTCCCGAGGCATTGCCTAGATTGGATTACATCACCGGGGGTGGCAGAGGCCTTTTCCTGTTCTTTGGACGTGTGGCTGACTGATGTAATTTCACAAAAGAAGCATTCGGAAGTATCATTTTCACACACCCACACACACCCATACCAATCTCCGATCCGGGCATCCACAAACCTAGGCAAAGGGAATCGTTGAGTTCCAGGCAAGATACTTAATAAAGTGAAAGTTCAAACCAGGCAATGTGAATTCCTTTAACTCGAATCGAAACCTTGCCCTCGTTTACAGGAAACGCGAAACAGCCCCGGATCAGGCAGGAAGGACTGGAATAAGTCATCGGTAAGGATTCAGTGGAAAAGTTGAGCTGAATATCCTGCTGACTCAGCCTAAAGGCACGAGCAACTCCTAAAACAGGAAGGATTTTTCTTATGGGATTTTGTGTGTGTGTGAGAGAGTGTGTGTGTGTGTGTGTGTGTGGTGGTAGTTGGTGGGTGTTAAGGAGGAGTGTCAGTCCTCGCTCGGAGTTTAACACCTTATTAGTTGCCCTGCACCTTTAAATTACAGCTCTGTGCTCGTCTCTTTGCATGAAGGCTTTTCCATATGGTTTGTGAGAGACGTCCTCCGCAGCGCGTTCTCCTCTTCCTCGTCTGATTTAGATTTACGACCTTCCAGCCCAAATACTTTTCTGCTGTGATGCCGGAATGTTCCGTCGTGCCTATGGCTGCAAACAGTCCCCCCCTCTTATATTGCTGCTCGGCACTGCTAGAGGTTCTGTAGCACATCTAAGTGAATGTGGAACATCACACACCTCACACACACCAATAAGGACGTTTAGTCAATTTGGAGGATCAGGCCGAGTTTAATCCACACGCAGACCTTTACACTTACATGTGGAGAGACCTGGAGCAGCGAGAGCAGTCACGCTCAGTGGCGGCTCAGTGTGTAACCTCACCAGAAGGACAGAAAGAAAGACAAGAAGTAAGCAAAGGAAATGAAAAAGAAAGAAACCGAGAAATAGCAAGGAAAAAAGTGAAGTGGAAAAAGAAAGGAAGCAAGCAAAAAATTAAATAAAGAACCGAATAACAAGCAAAAATTGGAACGAAACAAAGAAAAAAGGGGGAAAAATGAAAGGAAAAAAGAGTAAAGAATGAAAAAAAACGAGTGAAGGAAAGAATGAAACAGGAGAAATAAAGGCTAAAAAGAAAGAAGGAAAAAAGAAAGGCAGAAAGATAGACAGAAAAGGAAAGATAAAAGACAAAAAAAATGGGGAAAGAAAAACAAAAAGAATGGAAATGAGGAAAAATTTAAGAAGACAGAGAGAAAGAAGGAAGGAAACAAAAATAGAAATAAAAACAAGTAAAAAGACAAAGAAAGTAAAAGGAAATGGAGAAAAAGGGTGGGAGGAATACTAAGAGAAATAGGGACAAAAGAAAGAAAGAAGAGGAAAAATGAAAAAAAGAAGGAATAATGGAAAGAAAGAAAGAAAGAAAAGGGGAAAGTAGTAGGAGAGAGAGAGAGAGAATAAACTGAACAAAGTAAGAGACCAATGAGGGAAATGAAAACGAAAGAGAACCAAATGGAAAAAAAAGATAAAAAGAGTGAAGGAAGAAATAAAGTAAGGAAGACTAAAGGAAAGAGAAATAAAAAATGAAAGAAAGAAAAGAGAAAGTGAGAGAGAAAATGAAAAGCTCATGAAAAGAAAGAAAGAGAAACTAAGTGGGTTGTAAAGTAAGAAACTATGTACAGTTTACAGTAATGATAAGAAAGAATGAAAGAGTGGAAAGAAAGAAAACAGAAAGAAAGATTTGAGATTGTACCTCTAAGATAGTAAGTGATAAAGTAAAAAAAAAAAAAAAAAAAAAACGAGTCAAAGATAATCAATAAAAATTGCAGTTTTTTCCTTGTTGTAATTGCCATAGCAGCTGCAGCTGGGCTCGATCGGTTTCTCAGCGCCGCCTTCCACCTTTGCAGCTTCATCTCCTGTAATCTCCGGTCATCGCCTGACCGAGCTACTTCCTGTAGGCGTCTGCGGTCACCATGGAGACGCACCGCTGCGTAATGAAAGGCTTTCATCACTACATATCTGCCACTTTGACCGGGGGCAAAAAATGTCTGGGGGCACACTTGAAAGACTTGTTTGAAAAGGTCCGGCCTTTGAAAGATCGGTGTGTGTGTGTGTTTGTGTGTGTGTATTGTGATATGAATTCACGCTAGCGTTCTTGTCGTTCGAGCACTCGTCTCTTAGAAATGTTAGCGCTCTCCGTGAACTGTTCGTGCACGATGGGGAAATCACCTGCTCCGACCGAGAGACACCGAGGGACGAGGAATTCCCCAGTCTGTGTTAAAACACACGCAAACACGCATGCATGCACACACGCACACACTCTCTCTTCTGTCTGACTGCATGACGGAGCGATAGGAGGGAGAGGGGAGGGCCGTCTCGTCCAGCTGGAGCTCTGGAGAGTTAGCGTGCCTTTTATGTGACTCTCTTAAAAAAAACTCTGCTTTCTTTCGCTTCCCCCACTCTCTTTCTCTCTCTCTCTCTCTCTCTCTCGCTGCCTGTCTCTCTCCCTCCCCCACCCCATGACCAAATCCCCCCCGAGGCACTGAAAGAGCCTGAGTCATCCTACGCTTTCTTTTCCCACCCTGCCTTTTTTTTTTGAGGGGTTGTTAAAGGTAATTTTCGGAGCCGTGCAGACGGAGCAGCGAGAGAGACGCACCAGTTTTAAAAACGATTCACAGTGAAACTCCAGAGTAAAGTTTCTTCGTGGCACAAGACAAACTGTGTGCATGTACAGTAGGAGTTTCCAGGGCCATGTCCCTTCCAGTACACTAACGAGCCACAAGCGTCTACGTTTGGGAGAAAGAAAATAGTAGTAATAATAATACCAACAAGTCTTGACTCTGGACGAAAGTTTATACGAGTGACATTTACGCAACTTGACGACTTTACAGTAAGTAAGGAAGCAGGAGGCTACGGAGCGGGAAGGGGAAAGAAAAGTTGGTCATGCATGCGCATGACTGTGCGTCTGTGTCTGTGGGCTGTGCATGCATGCGAGAAGGGTGTGTGTGCGCGAGTGTGTGCGTGCGTGCGCTCGCGCCCAAGTGTGTGGGAATGATTACATCAGCCTCAGCGAGGCCTACGATTGGTCGGGGAAGTGTGGTTTGATTCGCTACCTAAAAGGCTGTGCCTTGTAACCCTTTGTGAGGGGAATAGTGCGAAGTTGTCGGCCAAGCTCGGGAACAGTTGCCATCCGCTTCCTCTGTCCCAAACCAAAAGCCAGATAGATAGTTAGGGAGGGAGGGTTTGGAGAAAAAGAGGGTGAAAAAAGGAACGAGAGAGAGAGAGAAGCAGAGAGAGAGAGATTAAATGACAGGTACGATCCAGTGAGCCACTGACAGCCGAGCATCTGTCCTGGAACAGTTTTTTTTTTTTTTTGTTTTTTTTTTTGTTCTGCATATTTTTGCGGAGTTGTGGAGAGCACCGGACACCAGCTTCGGCTCTCGAAGGAGGAAGCAGAAATGCCATCGTGCTCTCCCGACTGGTGCCTGCTCAGGCCTGGCGAGGTAAGGAACCGTACGTCACCTCCTGCAGGGTGGAAAGGAAGAGCGGTTCTCCTCTTTCAGGGATCCGGAGACGGAGGGATATGGAACTTTTTTTTCCTTTCCGCTCACAGGAAGCTTGTGGAAGCGATGTCGTTGGAAATTTGGAAGATATTGGAAGGCTTTGAGAGGTTGACGAGACGGGATTGGGAATGTGGGAGACGTGCGAGAGGCAAAGGGGTGTGTGTCCCACAAAATAAAGCTTGTACTTCTGTGAAAGGGTGGCAAAAAAAAAAAAAAAAGTCATGTTTTTTTTAAGGGATTGTGAATCGAAAGTAGGACTGGATCTTAATATGTATTTTATTTAATCCTTTTGGAGGTCGTAGATGGTCCAGCAACATTCGAAACTTTAAACATGACCAAATCTTCTGACTTGTGTCTTCATTCTGCTCAACTTTCCGTTTTTTAGATCGTTCCCTTTTCATGCATCTTGTTTTCGGTGTGAAGGTGAAACCGGCCTGTGACGCAGTTTCAAATCTGCTCCGTCCACTCGCCGATCGAGAATCTTTTTACGGTGTAAATTGGCTCCCTAGACAGTCGAGCGGTATTTCTCAGGTCTCTGGTACACAGTGACTTAAGCGATGGACTTCTTTTTGTTGCAGATTGTGAAAATCTTCAGCGAGGACGGCACGGGCAAGGTGGTGGAGATCCCGTCTGACATGACGGCGCGAGACCTGTGCCAGCTGCTCGTGTACAAAAGCCACTGCGTGGACGACAACAGCTGGGCGCTGGTGGAGCATCACCCAGCCCTGGGGCTAGGTAAGCACGGGAGAACGACATTTGCACAAATAGAACACAAATCATTGAACTTGTGCTTCAGTTAGAGCTGAAAAGCCATTGGTGTTTTTGGCTCGCCATGTTTGTTTCCACAGCTGTAGCACGAACTTAGGGTCGTCCCTGAGCTGCGTAATCTACTTTAGATGCAAACAAGTACTACATCGTGGATTATTAATGTGGAAAAGAAACGAAACGTGAACTGTTGGAACACATTTTGTGTTTTGTGTGGGGATGTTTTTTGTTTAGATCCTATTTGAGTTTGTTTTCTCTTGTTGTTTAGGTTGTTGATTTTGTTTTACTTGAGGTCTTTGTTTGATTTCCATTTTGTTTTGCTTTTTGTTTTATTAGTTTGCTTTGCTTGTGTTTTTGATTGGTGGGTTGGTTAATCGTGGTACTTTGTGGTGGTGTTCTTCTTGCAAATGTTTTTACGAAAACAGACGCCATATCTCGGACTGTTTTATTTATCTCTTCCTGCTTTCATTTATTGGCTCACATTTCAAAGGGTCTCGTATTTGTTCATGTTAATGAACCCAGTGTGATGTGAAATGATACATGAAGCAAAGTTGTCGTTTGTTTTTATTTTTCATTCCCCTCTTTCCAATGTCGTTTTTATTTATTTATTTATTTATTTTTAAATTCATGTGGACTTTATCCTTTCTCACTAAACAATTTCATTACATTCGTCAGAAGTCTTATGCAAACAATAAGAGGAATAACAGGATAATGCGGGCAACCAAACGTAATGGGTATGGAAGGAGTGTTTTCCTAGTTTTTAATTATTAATATACCAGGATGTAAAACATAAAGCTGTGGCGTTTAAGTTTAACTGCAGAATTCGCATAAAAGCAGATGGAGGGAAAAGAAGCAAGGAGAGAGAGAGAGAGAGAGACTGTGAGGGACAGAGAGATGCCAAAACCATTGAAGTTCTCAGAGGCTGAGGAGGTTCATAAGGGGAAAACTTTCCATGACTATGTTTTCACATATGGCTGGTGCTTGGAATTGATTAATGGCATCGTACGGACCAATCAGGATGCAGAGATGGACTCAGGCACTCGGTTATCAGCTTAAACTCTGGTCGTCTTCCAGGCTGCACAGCTGTGCAACACGTACAGGTGCTTTATTTGATGAATGGGGCTTAAGTGCATGAGTAAGCATCGGCGGTAAAGAATGATGAGGTGATATCACACACAAGGCCATAGTGAAGCTGTCTGTACTGGTGTCGGTGAATAGTGGTTAAATCCGTCTGTCTGGGAGGTGGCTGTCTCTCTCTCTCTCTCTCTCTCTCTCTCTCTCTCTCTTATTCCCCTTTCAGTTGACTTTTGTCCTTTAAAAAAAAAAAAAAAAAAAGCTATAATCCGTCAGTTAAGACTAAACCATGAATGGTATAAACCTTTCCTTTCGGTTTTTCTTGTCCCACTGCCCCTTGTATTTGTGCTACCTTAAATTATTTATTCACCCCGGGTCTCCTTGCCGTTTTCGCGACACACAGTTTATAAGTAACGCTCTTTGTTTTCCCATCATCCTGCGAGATTCCCCCGATTTGATATTCCGAGCACAACCAGCACCGAGCACGTCGCACTTTCATTTGTAATGTATTCGCCGTGCCGAAAGCGTGCTGATCGCATGACATCATCCCTCTGCAGTGGCCGATTCTCTGCTTACGGGAATGGGTGCTCTGTTGACCCAGGCGGCTCCTGATCTTAATGCGGTACACTCGCGGATTGCATTTACCTCGTTATATCTTATTATTAGCGATGTAAGCAATACTTGCAGAACCCCCCCAAAAAAATCCTCTTCAGCATGTGAAGGACATTGTGGTGGCAGGTTGTAGAGAGAGTAAGAGATTACAGGGAGTGAAGTATTATTTGGATTGTGTAAGAGGATACACTAAGACGCACAAAATTATTATGTACACTTTCTTTAATACAAAATTATGCGAGGAGCTCAATAACGAACCTCCAAAGAGTAATTGTTCTTCTTATTCAACTAGGAGAAAAAGGAAGGAAATGATGGAGCTTCTCAAGCACTTCCTTCTGTCTCTACACCCAGATCTCTCTGATATATTTTGGTATTAATTCCACCTTGGAACGAAAAAACTAATTCCATCTAAACAGCTTCTTTTTAACACGTGTGTTAAAATGCTATGGTGTCGGAGCAATAGAAGATTTAAGTGCAGATTTTAGACTGGAGTGTCGAAGCCAAGTATCATCACTGAGAGAGTTTCATGTTGGAGAGTTTCCGTTTAAACTCCGTCGAGATAATGTCCCACAAAATATAAGCTGGAGAACTCCACTGGGGGGAGGGAATAAGACAGGGGGCGGTTCCTGTCTTCCAGACAAACTCGCTTTTCATTACGTGAGCGCCGCTTTCCGTGTTTATTTTTCGCTCTAGCCCCCGAAGGGATGGCGAGCAGACGATGATATCATCCCGAACACAAATATAAGTACATTCGAGGCCTTCACTTGCAAATATGCACTTGTCATTACTCGCGGGTGTGAGTTCCACGAAGCGGCGAGTAATTATGGAAACGCGTGGCTTTGTGGAGAACGAACAGTTAGGCCCTTGTCTGACTTTCTGCTTCTGCCCACAGAGAGATGCTTAGAAGACCATGAACTTGTGGTCCAAGTCCAGGCCTCCATGTCTAGCGAGAGCAAGTTTGTCTTCAGGAAGAACTATGCCAAATATGAATTCTTCAGAAATCCTCTGGTACGTCCGTCAACACAATCACACAGCCATAATTTTTTTTTATTGTTTGTTTTTGTTTGTTTTTGGCAGAAGGGGCGGGATTTGTATTATTTGCCTCTGCACTAGGGAGTGTGATGCAATGACTTAATACAGTACCAGTCAAAAGTTCAGACAAAAGTTTGGATTTATTTTCTTCAATTAAAAATTATGCCCCCAGTGTCAATACAACCTCAACTTCATCTCTCGACGTCATAATTGGTTTTGACACAAGATGCACACTAGTTGACTCTATGACGTTAATTTTACCACATGGAGTACCTGGAGTTGTCATCTTGATTTTGTCTTGATTCAGAGATGAAAACGATTTCAAAGTGACACAGTTTCCTTAGAACTCTTTAATGTTGTAAACTAGTAACAGAATCATTTCTATTTGCCCTACAGCCTTAAATAGCACTTTGGTGATTTGGTGATCGAATGTATACAGCATTCAGATCTAAATTCGACAGATACGATGGGCATAGCAATAAAGCATGTCTATATTTAAAAAGAGCTGGACACCAGAATTGCACCTCAGAATGGACCAGAGGTAGCTCAGGGACCGTCCCTGGTGGGTGTCTGCTGGAGCTGTAACAGGTTTATTCCACTAGACTGAGACCCTGGGACAGCCCCAGGATCCGATGAAGGAGTTTTATGTCTCACAGTTGGCAGTTGGTTTGGGAAAGTCTAGGGATTCCCCAGGAACAACTGAAATCATTGGAATACGGATAGACTGACCTCCTCAGTCTGTTGCCGACACCACCCAGAGCAGGAATGGCGAGAAGATGATGAACACATAACTGGAACATACTATAGATCTGGAACTTAAGACTTTCAAAAGGAACTCAAAAGGTCTATGTAAGGAAATGTATCTGGCATCCTGATGGGAATGGTCTCTCCATGGATGATCCTCACCCTTCAACAGGGTTATGATTGGTTTGATGTAAATCGTGCTGTGGCCTCCTAATCACCAGAGCCATACGTAAATATGAACTTTTTAGAGGAAATTTTAGACAGCACCAAGTGAGGAAATACAATTTGGAACAAAGGTAATCTCTGTTTCAGAGGCTTGACTGTTTTTGGTAGGTTTGAATGAGCAGATATCTTGCTAGCAAACTTTTCTTTCTAGGTTTTATTATCTCTAGTTGAGGTATTATAATTGTTGAACATAGAACTTGTAGGAGAAATGAGTAATGTTCACACCAAGATACATCTTTAAGGATCATCGATAGGGTTTTACCTGGTACGATTTTTGAATGAACTTCTTCCTGAAGAATCTTCATCCTTGTCAACAGAGCTTCTTTCCAGAGCAGATGGTGGCGTGGTGTCAGGAAAGCAACGGGACCATTCCTCCATCTCAGCTGTTGCAGGTATGAAAAGTTGCATCTTTCTTTCTGGTTTTATTCTTGACATCATATTTAACTTCATACTAAAATGGTATTTCTTGAATTGCTCACGTTCTTGGCCTCATTTGTTCTTCAGAACTTCTTAAACTCCAACAGTTGTCCAGAAATCCAGGGTTACTTGTATGTGAAAGAGATGGGCAGGAAGTCATGGAAAAAGCCGTACGTGTTTTTGAGACGCTCAGGATTATACTACTCGACGAAAGGAATGTCAAAGGTATGCCGAGCTCTTCTGTGTACAATAAAACAGCGGCTTGTATTAATACATCCGTTCTAATGATTGTGTTTCTATAATAACAGCTTATACTGTAGCACATTATCTCATACTAACAATTAACGGATTGAAAATGTTTGTTTTAGAAAAAGAAGAGAAAAACAAAACACTGAATCATTTTACACAGTGAAACTGTAACGTGTACGCAGAAGAACACACTTGAGGACATGCTGTCAATGGAAAATAATCAACTTTAACTTTCATGTGTTGTTGACTTTGTGTATAAAAGCGTGACCACAAGACTTTTACGTCCTATTTTATTTAATGCATGTGTTCCAGTCATTGTTTGAGAACTTTGGCTGTAGAATGTAAAGTTTAAATTTAACCAGTGACCAGGGTTAAATTTCTTGCTTGTGTTAGAGTGTGCTAGAACCAGTTCTTCTTCATATTCCGTCTCAACCCCTAATCGGGTAAAGAACCACATGTAGTAACACACACCACACATTTTTGAAAAATTGTTCCCCTAGATGGGCAAGGAACCTGACCTGGATTTGGATTTACAACATTAAAATGGCTATTAGAATTTTGGGATTTTTTGTTGTTGTTGTTAAAAAAAAAAAATGTCTTTGAGAAAGTCTTGACATTTTTAATTTTCAAGTATTTCAGTGGCTGATCTGTAAAGGGTAAAAGTACAGTAAAATATAGTTACAAATATATA
>JAQQZT010000033.1:3991706-4007200 GCA_030068275.1 Clarias platycephalus | reverse complement strand
AAATTTACTTAGTTTAGGAAAAATTCTTCTTTTATTGGCAGATTATATTAAATTATTCCTATAATTTTAGGAATTTATTTTTAGAAAAAAGCAAAATACTCTGCCAGTAGAACAAGAGATTATCAATTACAATTTCTATAACATTGACTGGAAATAACCATAAACTTGTATTTGATTTGTGTTAAACTTACTTTAAGAATTAACAGTTATAGGATTAACAGATTCAAGTCATCCAGTCTTTCATAACAAAGTGATGTGACCTCCATCAGGAACCAAGGCACTTGCAGTTACTAGCAGACCTTGAAGACAGCAATATCTTTACCGCAATAGCAGGCAAGAAGCTTCACAACGCCCCAACAGAGTACGGCTTTTGTATAAAGGTAAGATTACACCACACTTCCCATAAACCTTTTGGATAAAGGCCAATGCATAGCGTACTGTAAATATGAGTCATGGCTAAAAAAAAAAAAACTTTAAAAAAAACTTGGCTGTGCCCATTATTTCTTGAAGTTATTTTGGGAGAGCCCCAACTGTCAACCCCCCCCCAACCCCCAAGCGTTTTTATTTATTCGTAGTATTTTTTATAATATACAGCACAACCTCCTATGAATTTTCTATGAACCAATAATTATTTGTAAAGAATCACTGATCAAGAACATGTTTAGTTTGGCCTCTGTTTAATCATAACTTACTAATCCATGTAAAAAAAGGGAGAAAAAAAATTAAATTTTCTTTTTATACTCTTCTTTTTTTTTTATTTATTTTTTTTATTTTTTATAGTTCATAGACGCCTTCAGATGCGCCTTCCCAAATAAAAGCTAGAATTTTACCAAAATCCTAAAGCATGTTAGACTACATTTTGGTTCACTTGTTTGCTTTTGTCTCGAGACTGACGCGGTCAGAACGTTAGAGTGACGCTAAGGCACCTGCTTTTAGACATGGCTTTTCCTCCACACAAATGTTTCCTGGTCACTGCTTTGGCTGTCTAGGCTATAAAATGAAAATGTGCTACTATCCAAGAGATAGAGAGACACTTTGCATAAGAACTCATCATTGTGCTAGTTTTAGTTTTCCAATTAAAATCTTTTGCAGTTATCGCTGTAGGCACTGACCTCAGGATCAACACGAACACCATGTGGGGTTTTATGTATTTATTTACTGATTTATTATTTATTTTTTTCAGTCAGTGCAAATGCTAACACACCACTCTTCTCTCGCTCAGCCCAACAAGGTCCGGAGTGAGCAGAAGGAACTGCGGATGTTGTGCGCGGAAGACGAACAGAGCAGAACGTGCTGGATGACGGCCTTCAGATTGTTTAAGGTACGCCACGCTACCCGTTCTGAATTAAGAAAGCAAGTGTTTTCAAAAAATCTAATTCATGGATTGTTGAAGTCCACAAACTACTTGTTTTTTTTTTTTTTTTTTTTCTCTCTGTACAGTATGGGATTCTACTTTATCAGAACTATAAAATTCCACAGCAGAGAAAAGCTTTGCTCTCACACTTCCCAGCACCAATGGTGAGTCCTCGTTTATTAGTTTTTTCACCTCATAGAATATTTTTCAGGCCTTGTTTCATTCTGATTTATTCTGGCTGCAAGTTTTATATAATGCACGTTTTATCCCTATTTTAAGAAATATATTCGTCACCACTAGACGTTAATATATGTTGTTCCACTAACTGTGTTAACGTTCAATCTAACGCCTCCGTAAGGGAATATTCCGTTTGCTTGTAAAGAACATGTCCGATTTTAAGCAATATCTTGATGTTTAGTTCTGCTTTAAGCTTTCTGATCTCATGACTCACCTTCCAGTGCTTTAGTTGGTTCCACATGGATACCCTTCTCAACATCAATTTATATCCAGGACTTACTCAAGATTTAATATCTTTATATGATAATCTCACCATCCAGCTGTAGAAGATGGATAGACCCCCTTCGAGTCAGGTTCCTCCCAAGGTTTCTTTCTCGTGGGATTTTTTTCCCCCTTATCCTGGCTCGCTCGTTAGAAATCTAAAGCTACCTCTGGATTTCTGAAAAAGCTTCTCTTTTCGCTTTGAAGTTTTTAATTCCATGCTTCCAGCTTAAAGCTGATGATTTCCCAAATCTCTCCACAGAGGAGTGTGTCAGAGAACTCTCTAGTAGCCATGGATTTCTCAGGGACAATAGGCAGGGTGATCGACAATCCTGTGGAAGCTCAGAGTGCTGCTCTGGAGGAGGCCCATGCCTGGAGGGTGAGCATCGCTACCCATGAGAGACCAGAGTCCGGTCTTGTGTACAGGTTTGTTGTCTGTGCATGTTCAAATTTGTGCTTTCTTTTTTTTTTTTGTTACAGAAAAGAAGTCAGCGCATGAACGCTTTGGGGAGCCCTAGTCCACTCCACCCCTCATCCTTAAGCGGAGGTACGTGTTTTATTCGAGTTTTTTTTTTAATTTTTTTTTATGTAATTGATTACATTACAAGATAAGTCGAACTCATACTGAAGCATACTTTACACTTTTATCTGATCTTTACCACTCAGTGATACACAAAACTCAGCTTTGGTTTCACGGTCGAATCACAAGAGAGGAATCGCACAGGCTGATCCACCAACAGGGCCAAGTGGACGGGTACATGATTTAATTTGAATACATAACTATACAAATTAAAACAGCATCTTATGAGTATAAGGACGCTTTAATCAAATTTAGTATTATTTTTGTTTTGTAATTTGCTACGTATATTTTTCTCTTTCTGGGGTCAGATTGTTTCTCTTGAGGGACAGCCAGAGCAACCCAAAAGCCTTCGTGCTTACCTTGTGTCACCATCAGAAAATCAAACACTTTCAAATACTACCGGTAAGCAATAATACCAGCGCTCTCACGATTCATATTTTACATCCAGCAAATCTGTGCAAAACACGACGCTTCATTCAATTAACAGAATTCTTTTCAAATTCAAACTTCAGTGCGAAGAGGACGGTCAAATGTTCTTCAGCCTTGACGACGGCACCACCAAATTCACTGACCTGATCCAGCTGGTGGAGTTCTACCAGCTCAACCGAGGAGTTCTGCCTTGCAAACTCAAGCACCCCTGCACCATGGTTGCCTTATGATCCCGCACCGCCTCCGTCGCAAACGTACCACTGGTTCTGAGAATCTGACCGCTGAACCTGATTTAATGACGTGCAAGTGACTGGTTGTCCGCCGACAAGTTCTCTGCAGGTATTCCTATACGACTTTCAGAGGAACTACACGCACCACCAGGGCTGCTATGAAAGCTACCAAGATGATGTTGAGAAAGATCTTGGATGGCTGCAAGCCTTGAGCCACTGACTGGTAAAGGTTCTCCATGTTCAATCATCAACATGTTCATCCTGTTCAATATAATCAGATGGTCTGTTGTTGGAAAGATCTCCATGATGATAGAAGATGGACCATCACAGTGTTCTTTGTTTTGGAAACATCTCTCGAACCTGTAGACGGCTGCAAGACGGGAACTTTACATCTACGAGCTGAGTTTTCTTTAAAGCACAGGAAACAGCCAAGTGGGCAGAAACCCTGAGTCAGTTGAATCCTCTTGTCTTTGTAGAGCTATGTGTTGTTGCTTGAAGCAAAAGGAGATAGGAGGCCAAAGCACACGACTGTAAAAGATACTTTGGACATGGTTTGTGAATGAAATCATACGTTTTGCTTTTTGCTAGGCCTCTTACTCCAGCCTCCTTCATCTGGATCAAAAGAATGTTACACTGCTCATATGCTTTATTTATATATATATATATATATATATATATATATATATATATATATAGTCGATAAGCTCTTTCAGATTGCTGTGTACGTGCCGCAGTACCCTTTTGCACTCTGTTTTGACTCTTTGTCACTGTAAAGCCTCAGCTAATGTCCAAATGTTTCACCATCCTTCTAGACATTGTTTAAACGTTTGAAGCGCCCTCTGCTGGCCGTCCAGGGTAATACAGCCTGAAGTGGGAGCTTGGATCAGCTTCACTACTGCCACCATCATTAAGGGCGCCTTGAAGTGGACAAAAAATTTGAAAGAAATAAAACAGTGGAAAAATAACCACTATGATCCCCTGAAAAATGGCAAACTGCAGGGAGCTCTGTTTTAACTTTTTCTTTTTTTTCTTTCTTTTTTTTTTGAGAGACAAAATCAAGAGGCAGGAATCCCCAGATCTGCTTGTTTTGTCTTTTCAGTGTATTGATAGATCAATAGGACAGTGCACTGTGAAGTTTCCAGAACAGCTGGGGCTCTGTTTCTTTTACTGCCTTGCTCAGTAGTAGCACGACATAATGGACGGATTTTCAAATTGTGACTTTTTCGGAAGAGCCATCTTCTTTAGTATTTTACTTAACATTTTTAAGCTAAATGGAAAAGGCCTGGCCGCAGCGTCTACGAGCTCTGCTGAGTGATCACGACTACGCAGACATAAATGCAAACGATGCAATCATTTTTAAGTGTTGTTTCCGTGGATCTATTTATTTATCTGGATCTGAATGATTACTTGAAATTTAGTGAACTTCTCAGCGCTGTTCCGTACTGCTCTTCCACAATTATTTTTTTTTTTTGAGCCTCATGTATTTTTGTTTCACCTAATATCAGAAATTTGTTATACTAACCATGTTTTAGTGAGCTCTTCACCATTATCTGCTGTATTGTTGCATTGTACATTTGGCCTTGTTATCACCAGTTTTGTTCACAAATACAAAAGTTTGTACTTGTCACCATATTTCCCCTTTGTTCAACGATCTTATTCGGACTTTCATGAAAAAGGAAAAGAGCAGTACAGATGAATTTGCACACGATCGCGGAGTGATTTTTGTGCCGAACACGGTGGGTGGCGTGAGAGCCGTCCACAACTGCTGTCTTGTGAGGAAACAAAAGCAGGCGCCGTTTCTCTTTTATTAGCACTTTTTTTATTACTTTCTCTTTCTATGGAGAAGAAACGTGAAATGCAATACACAGACAGCATTGATTTTTGTTCGTGAAGAGAGGACGATGTGTCGGGCTGAAAAGCAAATCTGTTGTGTTCGTTGCCGCTGCGTTGCTCGGTTTGAGTCGGACTTGGGGATTAAAGGCCGACTTGCCGATGCATTTGTTGCGTTTCACTTCCTCCTGTGGGTTGCAGATGATCCGCACTGAAATGCAATAACTATCAGTCACAGGGGAGCACACTCACAGGGCATTATGTAGTGTATTCGAGGAAGGGCTAAACGCATTCTCAGTGGAACATCTAGCTGAAGAATGTTGGTTGCATGGAGCCTTCCTCTGTATCTTGCTAGAAATCCTGGTACAGATCACAGATGTCATTCCCAGAAGGTAAAAAAGTCCTAGACTTCGCTGGTGTGGTTTCATCGGCGTGTATCTTGGGTATCGTTCACCTGGTAATTTGAACAGAGTATAAATGATTTAAGGTACGAAGTTGGGTTTTAAGGACCTTTTTAATGAGTTTTCAGGTTAAACGCACAAAAAAGCCACAACACATGCATCCTTGTGGGAACCAACCCAGCAACAAGCAAAGACAGCAGAGTCCCTTTCTTTTCTTGAGTGGACAAACACTTTTGTGTGTGCTAAATCACATGAAAAGCAAAGGTTAGTACAGATGTTTTAGACTTTGCAGTCAGTTTTTTTTACTTTTTAACGTTTTCTGGTTTGTTCGTTAGTAAACTATTTTTCTTTAAAGAAGAAGGGCTCCTTGTGCTTCAGTGTAAAGAAAGGGAAATCGCCATTTGTTGGTTTGATGAAAAAAGCTGATCTTACTGTATTTGGGGGAAATGGAAGAAAACTTACTTTAGGTGGCTGCTCGTTTGTGAATTAGTAAAGATGGAGACTTTTCTAATCCACTGAAGGGGGAAAAGGAAGAGAAAAAAAACATGCATTTAATTCTAGTGATGGTTTACCCGTCTTTCTCTGGTTGAACTTTGACCTTTGATTTTCCAAACCTCATAATTGTGAGCCAGTAGGAAACAAATGGAGGAGCTGCAAAAAAATTAATCATCAGTTACACCAGACCAGATCTCTTCCGCTGACATTGTGAGATTTCCTTTTTATCCTATAGAGTCGAAGCCCTATTAGGGTTTGCAGCGATACCGTTTCAGCTCGGTCTGTAATTTCATCCATGTCTAGTTTCAACCGGTTGCGTTTTTATCCTGCTTTTGTCCTCGTTAAAAAACGATCCACGTTGTGAATCCGCAAGAATGAGCTCAATTTCATATTTCAGTCACCTTCTCGAAACTAACAAACAATTATGATTTTTTTTGTGTGTGTGTCTACAAAAGAAAGTCTGGAGATTTGACACTGTATTTTAGGTTTCAAATCACTATTTTCATTATTTTTCTTTTTTTTTTCCTTCTTTTTTCATGATGGCTTACAAAATGAAGAAACTTGACTTTTTTTTTTTTCTTTTTTTCTTTTGTTTGTTTGGAGGGGGTGTTTGGTTTTATTCGTGTTTTTTTTTTTCCTTTGGTAAAGTGTAAATGTAATGCTTTGTTATATTTTCCAGTGTTCAAGTCCATTTAACGTTTAAATTAAGCTGGTTTAAAGAAAGAAACTGGAGTCTGGGCTGAACTTCTTGTGGTCACAGTAACTATTAAGCTAAACAGTTTTTCTCCACAGAATACACTTTGTAAATGCTGACGTAGCCTTCGTGGACAGTGTGCTGAAGCATAATGTCCTCCATGTTCAGATGAGCTGGAGTTGCGAATCATTATTTACTATCGAAAGTGTATGAGCGAATTAATGAAATATTGTTTTACATATAAACATATATAAATATTTAAAAGAAATGAATGTAACTGGGTTTGCTCAGGGTTGATGTGGAGCCTGGTGAGGCCCGGTCCCCAGGACTGGAGCCTTTTTCTTTTTTTCTTTTTTCCTTTCTACAACTTTCAATATTCTTTCTAGTGTTTTACCTTTGACAGCTCATGGTGTTCTCAATGAGTTTTAGGAGATCCCTGTCTTTTCTAGTTTCTTTTGTTCTCGTTCTGTTGAACTCTATACTGGATGTGAAACATGCTAAAATATTAGTTTCTTCTTGGTTTTAGCTTTACTTTGTATTATGAAACCTATAAAATCCAGCAGGTGCCTCAGACCGCCACTCTTGTCTCCATTTCACACCAACACACTAACCAGATTTTCTTTTGTGTGCGTGTGTGTGTATATTGTATACATCAGCCATAACATTATGACCACGGACAGGTGACGTGAACAACATTTGATTATCTCGTTACATCGGCTCTTGGAAGTTTGTGAGATAGACTGTATTAGGCAACTCTTTGTTCCTGAAGTTGTCATGTTGGAAGCAGAAAAAATGGGCAAGCTTAAGGATTTGAGTGTCTTTCACAAGAGACTGATTGAGATGTCTAGACATCTGGGTTAGAGCAACTCCAAAGCCAGAGTGGAGTCCTAGTCTGCAAGTGGTCAGGACCTACCAAAAAGTGCCCATAGGAAGGAAAACCTGATCATTGATGGACATGGAGTGCGAAGGCACGCGCGTCGTGTAGGTGCCAGAAAGGACCGAATCAGCAAGGACAGTGCATCACAGTATGGGGCTGTGTAGCCACAGAGAGTCCATGCTGACCTGTGTCGACCTCCAAAAGTGCCTACAACACATTGGTGGAAGAAGGTGGCATGGTGAGCCACCTTCTTTATGCTTTATTTTACATGCTGGATAGCTGGGTGTGTGTTTGTCATTAACCTGGGAAAGAGATGGCACCAGGATGCACTGTGAGAAGAAGGTGAGCCTCTGGAGGCAGTGCGATGTTCTGCTGGGAATCCTCGGGCCCTGCCGAGTACCGAGTACCCACCTTCATGGAAATGGTGTTCCCTGATGGCAGTGGCCTCTTTCGGCAGGATAATGCACCCTGATTGCGAAAATGGTTTGAGGAACGTGTTGAGTTTGAGGAGTTGATTCTGCCTCCAAATTCTCCAGATCTCAATCCATTCGAGCATCTGTGAGATGTGCTGGAAAAGCAAGTCTGATTCATGGAGGCCCCACCTCACAGCTTACAGGACTGAAAGGATCTGCTGCTGACTGCGTGGTGCCAGATACCACACACACACACACGTCTAGTGGAGTCTATGGCTCGATGGCTCAGGGCTGTGTGACCTACTCAGTATTTAGCGGGTGGTCATAATGTTATGGATGATCAGTGTATATCAGACAGCTAGGATCAATTTACTGTCTTTCATATCTCTACAGAAAATAGGCCAGCATTCCTAGTCTTAACCTGAAACACCGCAAACATTTAGGAGAGCATCTTTTTATGCACCATATGTAATCTGTGTGGTGACTAGATCTTAGTAACAGTAGCACGTCTCTGCTCCTGTTGTCTCCTTGCAAAAGAATTGTGACTGTACATACATATAGATATATACATAAATAAGAAATATATGTTTTCAGGGAATCAAAACAAAAATCAATAAAAAATGCTTTTCTGTTTTTTTTTTTTTGTTGTTTGTTTGTTTTTAAACGTCCTGTATTGGTTATGTGCTTTGCTTGGTCTTTTAAATAGCTGCCTGTCTTACAAACGCTAACTGTAACCTTTTCAGGTATTTTTGTACAAATAAGGGTCGCTATATTCTGTTTATTGTAAGTAGAATAAAACATTAATACATTGCTATAACTTTGCCTGGCCTCATGATATCTTAGCGAAGGACGTTCAGCCTTGAATAAATTTGTCGAAAAAAATACGACACGCATGTCATGGATTGCTGTAGGTGTCATGGCTTTCTGAAGTGACCCATTTTTCATCCAGAAACAAGCAGGTGAATGGGCTGTATTACTTGCCCTGCGGTGCTAATGAGCGCGTGAATTGTGCATTTTGATGGACAGGTGGCTCATCTGCGTATAAATTCTTCTGCTACGTGACCGTTGTTGTCTCCAGATTCAGCATGACGTTGAACTAGAATGAACTGGTTACAGAAGATTGTTTTATCTGCTCCAGTTACAATGGATGTGTAATTCCAGCGTCCCAGGGGCAGGCAGATCCACCTGGACATTCCAACCCTGGTCCTGGAGACGGCCTTCCCCTGAATATTTTAGTCACTCCTGCTCCCTAATATGCCTTATTCAGCTAATCAGCGTTCCTGATTTAGTGTCATCTTAAAGCAAACCCTAAATTTCATAACGGTGGATTAGTGTTTAGCACGGTCACCTCGGGGTCTGTGTGTGGAGTTTGCATCTTCTCCCTGTGCCTGGTGGGTTTCCTCCATGTACTCCGGTTTCCTTCCACAGTCCAAAATCATACAGATTAGGCTGATTGCTGTTCGCTAATTGCCCGTAGTGTGTGAATGAGAGTATGCGTGTGTGTGTGTGTTCCCTACAATGGATTGGCTCCCACCCCATCTATAGTGTACACCAAGTCTCCTAAGATAGGCTCCACACCCCCACAACTCCTGTATACAGGCTAAACCGGTATAGACCGCCGATAAACAAGCGAGGGAGTATTTGGACATGAGCCAGAGACAGTCGTGCTCAACTGATTATCTTCAATAACGAACGCCTTATTGCGTTATGAGTGAGCTGGTGTGTGCTCACACTCAATACCGCTTTGCAGTCTCTAAGCAGATGTGA
Source organism: Clarias platycephalus (assembly GCA_030068275.1). NCBI lineage: Eukaryota > Metazoa > Chordata > Actinopteri > Siluriformes > Clariidae > Clarias > Clarias platycephalus. The sequence goes on along the minus strand of JAQQZT010000033.1, from coordinate 3,997,632 downwards.
GTTTAGCCGTAGCATTTACAGTTTTTTGACACCAATACCAAACAAACCAATCAGACGCTTCACCGGTTTAATCAGTTAGTCTTGCATTTAAGTGTGTTAGACTGAGTCTTGGTCAAAAAGTTCTTTTGAATGACTTTGTTTCAAAACAAAGCAACTATGCAACTTAGTTCAAATAAATAAAGAACGTCCTCCTTTTTTAGCTAAATTAGGCCAAAACGAAGATCAATGTTCAGATCCATGATTCTTTCTGTTTGTGGGTGCCAAAGGATTGTGAAACAGTCATGTCTTTAAGATGATGGCATACTGAGACAAATCATTATAATTCAATTTGATTTTATTTATATAGCGCTTTTAACAATGCTCATCTGGATCACTGGGAGCTCAGGAGCAGCATGTGTAGATCCAAACCATCACGAAGCAGAATCCAGCCGGACGTGGTTCTTCTCTGGATGCCTCAAGATCTTCGCAGGGTTGGCCTCTGCCGAGCTGCAACATTATAATATACAGTATATACAGGGAAAACAAACTGGAAGAATTCTACAAGCCTCCTCAGATGGCAGTGGAGACGTATTCATAAATAGCAGTATATCTGGAAAACGGATGAACAAACACAGGTAGTTCTTTTTTATTATTCTAAAAACGTTACACTCTAGACACCGGCAACATTTTGTACTATATGATTTCGTGTCCGGAAAGAGAAATTAAATCTGTTTATCAAATTTGCTGAATTGTGTTAAATACAATTCTAAATAACATTTAAACATCTTCAAACACTGTTTTTATTTATTTTATTTATTTTACACTTTTTGAACATAAAAATCTAAAGTCTACTAATATACAGTACATGGTTATACTACTGTATAGATACTTGATTTTTTAAATCCTGTAAACACTAAAATAAAACTATTGTGAATTTTAAGGACAATAGTTTATTTTTTTTTTAATTAATAGGATTTTAATCAATATTTTTGTGTGGTAAATTTTTTAGGTAATTGTTTTTGTGGCATTTTTTTTTTTTTTTTTTTGTAAACGTCTATTAAATTATTTCCATTGTGGTAAATTTCTTTGGGCGGGACGGTGGCTTAATAGTTAGCACTATTATGTCAAATTTCTATTGACTAAGACCATGAAAATCGCATCTTCACAGTCCACAAGGTAAAAACTGAAATGTTATATGTATGTGGATGAAAATGAAGTAGAATCTCTTCTTCCCCATGAATCAAAAGTTGAGGTAGCAAATATCAATTGCAATTTGGAAAAGAGCTCAGTTATTATAATAATAATAATAATAATAATAATAATAATAATAAATTGTGAACATATTTTTTTCAAGTGTGTGTTCTTTTTGTGTAAGGGTCTGTGTACAATTAAACATTTTTAGTTGTATCATATTGCTTATATTGCATAGAAATAGAATGTGCTGTATTTCTATAAACTGTAGTAATGCAGTTTAAATTGTTACATAATTCTTTGAAATATTTTATATAAATATGAATTTCTTGATTCCTTCACTTTACCTTGATGACGGTCCTGGCCTCGGCTGATGCTATGGGCTGATGTCTGCAGTCGCTCCATAGTTCAGGACTGGAGTTTCCTACAGTCTACCTACAGTGGAGAATGACCAATCATCAGCTCTATAATATAAATTAGTAGTTAGATAGTGGTCTTCATATTACCCAAGCAAAAGTGAATATCTCACATGCTTTGTCAAAAATGTGTAAAGCTTGCTTACTTGAGAGGTTCATTTCAGAGCAGGTAATTACTGTCCCCCATCTTGAGTCATTTTCATAGTAGCACTCTAGGAATGATCCTAGGATATGATGGATCCCTCAAAGGGGTCAAGTGCTTAGAAGGTGGATATAAAGGAACTTATCCTGTTATAAAGAAACGTGCAAGGATACTAAACGATAGAAGTCCTTTTAAACTAAACAATGGTAAACAAATCCTGTAAATGATGATTGCGTGTGCCCTGGGACAACAGGTTCCTGAGCAATTAGAGCTGTCCTGGTGGCTCACATGATGATCTTTAATTACCAATGCCTCATTGTTCTACCTGTAGGGGAAATGAGAAATGAAGACAGCTCCTTTCTTTGAAAGAAGGCAATTTGAGGTTAAGGGTGGGAACACACAAAGCGGCACGAACACCATGTTGCGTTCTGTGACTAGGTGTGTCTATCTGTAATCTAGCTGGGCATTTTTGTCCCCTTGCTAAGGCAAATCTGTTGGATTCTCGCTCACATTTCTGCATTTGATCCTGAACAGTGAGATCTCTAAGAAACCTCTCTAAGTTTTTAGGAGTCTTAAAACCTCTGTTAAGAAGACAACTTTTCCTCTTTCTTTAATTGGTCATGTTAATGCAAATAAAATGTCTCTCTGCCATGACTTCTTTACTTTTTTTTTTTTTTCTGAATTTATTAGTCTATCTGCCATAATCATTAAGACAGGGTACTTGGACGAGGGTTGATTAGGCCTTTTATTTGGGAATACTCACAGCTCTGTGGACTCAGCTGAGCAGAGGATATTGATAATGTAGCCTCTGACAAATCATGGGACAAAGACTTGTATAGGATCCATGCAATAAAATGGATGCTAGTGTCTCAACTATTTGTGAAATGTGCTAACGCCAAGACGGAATTGTTGCTCATACTTTTTGATTTTGGGCCATTCGAAATGGTTTCTACAGTAGCAAGATGTACAGTATGTGAGTGACTTGTAAGTGCATCACAGGTAATTGAAGGCAACATCATAGAGTTGGGCAGCCAAAAACCATTAAGATTTTCAACCTGGGATGTCTTCCTAATAAAGAAAAGTGAAGATTTCCTCCATATCCCATGAATATTACTTCTCATATCCCAGCCATTTAGGAAGTCGGGTCAAAACACAGGCTGAGCTCGGCACAGAGAAGTCGAAGAACTCTGCCCTGTCAGTACTGGAGCATTTGCAAAAAAAAACTTTCAGAAAATCCAATGCTCTACACTAAACGTCCAAGATGGTACGCTCCCTAGAAACACTAAATCTGTGGCTAAATTCAACTCTGTACTCTATCATGTTAAATATCATACTCTCATAGACTAAGATAAGAACTGATTAAAAACCAGGTGGACAATAGTGTGGTGTCTCTAGTTCAGTTATTCTTAATAATAAGCAGCTCGTCACAGTGGACATTTGCGTCTCTGTTTACTTACACTATCATTGCTTGGGTTTTTGCCAACATATTCTGGGGCTTTATAGTAAAACCCCATTGTTACCCTCTACATGCTTCATTTTCTTGTGTAAGAGCAGAAAAAAAGAGAACAGTGTGAGATTTCGTTTTAGTGAACTGTTTTATTTGAAGGATTCTCATAATCTTATTTTGCTGTGCACTATGAATTGACATTGAAGTCAGAAAGGAACCAGGGGTCATGAAAAGCAATGCTTTGGCTCAATGCAAAGCAAAATAATTGCACATTCTTTCATTTGTACCACAGCAATTTAGCTGTACGACTTATCCATTTAGAGGTAACGGCACTGATGCCAACTGAACAAAAGAGCGGCATGCTGTACAAAAACTAGTGTTGCCACTTGAGGTTTCTTTCATTATGAAAATAAATGTTTCTTCCAGTAATTATACACTGGTCAGTAATAATATTAATATGACATACAGTAACATTAATACATTAAACCGGTGACTGGGCATGGGTGAGCCTTGGGTGTCCATGATCCTAAGATCAAAGACCATCCCTTCCGTTCCACAGACAAGCCAATGCAGCACAATTCGCAGAGAAAAGTCAATGCTGGCCATAATAGAAATCCAAAATCCAAACTCCCCAGTTCCAAATCCGATCAAGCACCAGGATGCACCGGACAAACAAGTTCAATCCGAGGAGGCCACAACCCACAGCACCCAAAGCATCTGCTGACAACGTCCTCGTGCCAAACACTACAGCACTCCTAGGTGATTTTAACATTAAAGTGTTTAATGATATGGCTGATTTTTTTTCTAGAATAAATGACCTGGCATGGAGCCTATGCCATGGAACTTTGGGCACAAAGCAGCGTAAACTCTGGCTCAGGTGCCAACCCATGGAGAAAACCACAGTGCCACTGGGTTTAATAGCAAATTGTTACATTTGTTGTTATTTTTTGGTTCGGTGGCACTTGCATCATACAAGCTCCTGTGTGCCTCTTGTGCATGTTTCTGTAGACACAATAATGTATTAAATGTAGTTTTATTATTATTATTAGTAGTAGTAGTAGTAGTAAAGTTTTTGAATAGTTGATTGTGGTTGGTGTAAATCTCAGCCTTGGCCACTAAGTGGCAGGCAGTTCCCAGTGCTGAGCACTCCCAACACAAACGCATGAACATCTTATTTGATTTAAATAATAAATAAATCTTATCTGCTGAAAAGAGAGATTTCCACGAAACAACTGGAATTGGAATAATAAAGTAGTGAAAAATCTGTGCACTTCCTTGATTTATTCTTGTGTCTGCTCAGCCTAATGATGTTCAGCCTAAGTGGTGTGATTTGAAGCTATAAAGGTTTATTATAGACCTTCCAGAGAGTAAACATATGAAGAACATTTTTTGGCTCAACAATCTCCATGATTCTTTCTGTTTATGGCTATGAAGGTATATTATGATAAAGAAATCTGAAATAGTCTTGGCAATGAGATTAAGAGACAGATGATTGTATTACAGAAAACAATATTACTAGGAGTATTAAAAGTGGTGCAAAAATAGGAGAGAATAGAAGTTCTTTAAAAATGTATAACAATGCGTTTTTATTTATTGATTTATTTATGAAAAATAAGAAATATTTGAATATTATATAAAAAGACAAAAATGAAAACTCTGAAAGGACTCCGAGTTTTTAATTCTAACATCTTTTTTCGGAATTATTTTAAAAGCCACTGACTTGACTGAAATTCAAACACTATTTAATTAATCACATTTAAACATATTACTTAAAAAAAAATCTGTCAATAAATACATCAGTAATTTTTTTGAACAATTTATAATGCACTAATAAACTAATGAACTAATAAAAACAGATGTGCAATACAGATTTTTTTTTATGGTTTTTTTGGCAGTTCTACTTTTAAATGCTGTGAAGTCATTACTAATATTAGTTTATTATTAATATATTTGTTATGCTGAAAATGGATGATTTTTCTTGCTGAAAAATACAATGAAAAAAAAAAAAGACGTCTGTGTACCGAGTTTATTGAATTGACTTTTTCTGCCTTTAGTGTAAACATCTGTTTATGGCTAGATACTCGCCAGCACTTGAAGCCTGAATGTATTATTTATTATTTCAGGATTTTCTAGGTCATAATAGGTTTTATGTCTAATATCTTTTTTTCTAGGGAGGGGGGGGTTACATTGGTTACATTTCATTATTAGAAATTATATATTCATTATTTCTCACATTGTTTTTTTTTTTTTATATAAAATCTGTCAGCTATTATGAAAACTTGGCATGTAAAAACAACCTAAAAACTACTTAATGAAATAAAATAAAAAAAAAGAACTGTTCTTGTGTTTATACGTATGTGATTGGAAAGAGAGGGGGATCTGGTTAACTCTTTGTGAATCTTCAGTGCCACGCTCTGATTGGCTGACTGAAAGGTGCGCTCAGCAGATAAAGAGCCAGGCTCCTGTATGCCGCTCTGCTCTGGGTGAGTGTGTTTGTGTATGTGTGCATGTGTGTGTGCACTTGTGTGTGTGTAATTTCCACACTAAAAAGGGTGTGAGTGAATACAGAGGAGGAGGAGAAGGAAGAGGAGGACTGGCTTTTTTTTGACTGACACTGTAAGTACACTGTTGCTTGGTCAAGTTCAGCAAAAGCAAACCTCCATTCATATGAGACAGAGCGTGTGTGTGTGTGTGTGTGTGTGTGTGTGTGTGTGTGTGTGTGTGTGTGTGTGTGTGTGTGTGTGTGTGTGT
>JAQQZT010000033.1:3975468-3987522 GCA_030068275.1 Clarias platycephalus | reverse complement strand
ATGAGTGTGTGAGTGTGTGTATGTGTGTGTGCCCTGCGATGGATTGGCACCCTGTCCAGGGTGTACCCTGCCTCGTGACCTAAGCCTCCTGGTTTAGGCTCCAGGTCCCCGCGAACCTGAATACAAGATAAATCGGTATAGAAGATGAGTGAGTGAGAGTGAGTAAACTAGTATGGCAGGTTTGGAAGGGCTGGAAAACTCTTTTGTCTGAAAAGAAGATTGATTCGCAAAAAGAAGACTGAGATTTGCAAAGCTGCATCTGAACAAAAGCACTTTTGGAACAAAGTCCTCTGGACAGATGAGACCATAGTGGAGCTGTTTGGCCTTAATGCTCAGAGCATCTTTGACATTAAGAGCAAAAACACTTTATATCTACAGTACTGTCATGCACGATAGTGGAGGGGTGATGATTTGGGATTGTTTTTGCAGCCACAAGACCTGGGCACCTTGCAGTCATTGAGTCGACCATTAACCCCTTTGTATTCTAGAGGCAAATGTGAGGCTATCTCAGCAAGTTATTGCTGTTGAAGGTGGATCTATATCCTATTGAATTATAGGGATGTTTAGTATCGCCCACATGTTTTGGTTGAATTTTTGTTACATAAATAATGGAAAAGAGAAAAAGTTATATGTTGTTGTTTGTCCAAGGTTTTATTTGCCTAATGCTTAGTCCCTCTACAATCAAATGATTTTTCATGTTTTTACACAAAAACATCAATAATTAAAAGAAGTGATACTGACTTTTACACGATTGTAATGTACATCAGAAAACTTTTTTTTTCAATTATATCTTGTATCAACATGCTGTTCATCAACATACACATGCATACAGTACAAGTACAAAGAAAGTCTTTTTGTCCAATACTTGCAAATCCCACAGAAATTTGCTATACTATCTGCTATAAATCTGCTTTACTAAAACATTGAAAACCAAGATCTATTAAGTGTAACTATAAACTAATTAAAAGCTCAACATGATATTTATTAAACAATAATTTTGTGGTGTAAGAGGAAAACACCCTTGTCTTGTTTTAGTCCTTACCTGACCTATCTAATTACATTATCTGTTAACGTTTATGACTCAAAACAAAGATTCCTTTAGTCACAGGATTTCAGGTAATTACGAAGAGCCTGGGTGTGTTAATACACCATAGCCTAATTATACAGATACACACCTAACCACAAGTCAGAACCAACATCAAAGCTAAAATGTAAGGGATATGGGAGGATTTCATCAATAACATTTTTAATCTATTTCTTTTTTCTACTTCTTCTGCTCCTAACCAGTTAAGTAATTTGTCTGTGTAAACTTTACACAATATTTAATTCAACGTACGCAACTAGAAATATATAATTATTTTAATGCATTGATTTACGGAATCCATTTGGTAGGATCTTTTGCAATTGTTATAATCTCTGGCAATATTTACTGCTGAAGGCAGAGTATTTGTTCACATATTTATTTTAGAAATTCTTAGTATCACATTGTAGCACATTTTGCTGCACCCACCTTGTAATTTTAACACAAATTAATCCTATATGTAAGTATTTTCAGTTAAATCATAACGCACTCTAAAAGCTTCAATTTCCATCTAATGTACAGTACAGTACATGTATGAAAGTGTATCTAGATCTAGTTGAGATGTGTGGCAGGAATCATCTCGAGAGCTGAGTGGAATCTAGGTAAGATCAATATGTAGTTAGAATTTAAGAATCGTTAGATTCTTCATTAATGTGTTAATGCATGCTGACGATATTTCTAAATGGTAGACTTAATTTTTTTGTCTTGTTTTGAAATACTGAAAATAAAAAATTAAAAAGTAATTTCTAATACTTTGCATGTTGGAAATGTCTCATAGTGTAACTATCTACTGTAATATTGTATAGCTAAAATACCTGTTACCTGACAACAAGAATAAGAACAAGCGCTAATATCAGTAATTATTTAGTTTAATGTGTTTACAGAATCAACTTTGTAAAATTTACTTTGTATTTCTTTTATTAAGTTAATTGCTAGTATTAATAATAAAAAAAATTAAAGTCTATATGTAAAAGTCCAAGTATTGTAAGTAGCACATACCACACCATAAAATAAAGTGGAACTACAATATACAGTACATATGGGTTTTTAAAAAAAAAAAAAAAAAAAAAGAGAAGGAGATTTTTCCATGTTGAAAATATGTATTTGTAATGTTTTCCTCTGTAGACTCTCACAATGGATTTAAAATCAAGATATGATTGAAGTGAGACCATCAAGTTATTTTTATGGAATTTAACAAAAATATTGAATTTAAAGGAATTATGGGAATTATTATTTTCTGTAAATTTTCACAGTCAAAAATGTAATTGAACAGAAATTATCCTGATGTTTCTATCAGTAGTCACATCAATAAGCACCAATGGCACAAGTCAATTAGCAGCCATACATACACACTAATGCCATAACACTGCCACCACCATGTTTGGCAGATGATGTGCTATGCTTTGGAACGTGATCCCTCCCTTTTCTTCTCTATATTCTTCAATCATTCTGGTTCAAGTGTTGCCAGTGGTTTGCATCTTGAGGTACACCCTCGAGGTATTTAATTTCTCGAGGGATCTCTTGATTATAGACTTTGGCAATGGCATGTTTATCTCCTCACCAATTTCATATTCAAAGAGCTAAACATGTCTTTGATAACCGCACTAATTCTGTATGAAAGCCTAAATTCACAAAATCTGACTCTCCATTGTGGTGGAATTTAGATTAACAACTCTGGAGACTTCAAATGGTATCACAACAAGAGTAGAGCTTTTTTTAAACAGCATTGGACTTACACACACCGCAAAAGCATCTGCAAGGAAAAGGTACCTTCACCCATCTCATAGTGCCTTACACATTCTAAAGGAGCAGATCGTGGTGACATCTCATAAAACACATACGTAATGTTGAATAAAACAACAGAGATGTTCCCTCAGGTGCTGATAAGCAGAAGAGGGACCCTGCTGGCGCTGAGTCTCTGTCGACGGAGGCCTTTACTCCCTGTATATCTTGCTCTTTCTTGCATGTATGCAAATTCCAAATCTGCAACTCTAACTGACTCATGATTACGTAGACTTTTAGTAAAACACATAATTGATTACAATTTTCTACCGCACCATCTCTCCAGGTGTGAAGATGGAAATCTCAGAGTTCCGCAAACGTGGGAAGGAGATGGTGGACTACATAGCTGATTACGTGGAGAACATTGAGAAAAGGCATGTTTACCCTGATGTTCAGCCTGGATACCTACGTTCACTCATTCCTGAGGCGGCTCCTGATGAGCCAGAGACTTTTGAAGATGTGTTTAAAGATATTGAGCGGGTCATCATGCCAGGGGTGAGTCTGGTGCTTATTAGCATTGCTGCATATACAGTACACTATTTTGCCAAAAGTATTCGCTTGCCTATCTTCACATGCATATGGACCTGAGTAAGCATTGAGCATTGTATATGCTCAATTCTTAATCCACAGGATAGGATTTAATATAATGTTGGGCCACTCTTTGCATCTATAACAGTTTCATCTCTTCTGGGACGGCTTCTTACAAGGTTTAGGAGTGTGTTTATGGGAATTTGGACCATTCTTCCAGAAGCGCATTTGTGAGGTCAGACAGTGATGTCGGACGAAAAGGCAGGGATCTCAGTCTCTGCTGTAATTCATCCCAAAGGTGTCCTCTTGGGTTGAAGTCAGGACTCTGTGCAGGCCAGTCAAGTTGCAAGGTGTGCAAGTTTCTCCACACCAAACTCACTCATTCATGTCTTTATGGACTTTGCTTTGTGCTTTGGTGCGCAGTCATGTTGGAACAGGAAGGGGCCGTCCCCAAACTGTTCCCACAAAGTTGGGAGCATGGAATTGTCCAAAATGTCTTGGTATGCTGAAGCATTAAGAGTTCCTTTCACTGGAACTAAGGGGCCGCGCCCGACTCCTGAAAATCAACCCCACACAAGGTCCAACATGACTGCGCACCAATGCACAAAGCAAGGTCCGAAAAGACATGGATGAGCGAGTTTGCTATGGAAGAACTTAGACTGGAGAGTTCGAGCCAGGCCTTCTCATCCAACATCTGACCTCACAAATGAGCTTCTGGAAGTATGGTCTAAATTCCCATAAACACACTCCTAAACCTTGTGGGAAGCCTTCTCTGAAGAGTTGAAGCTGTTATAGATGCAAAGGGTGGCCCAACATCATATTAAACCCTATGGATTAAGAACCGGATGTTGCTCAAATTCATATGCATGTGAAGGCAGGTGAGCAAATACTTTTGGCAGTTTATTGTATATATTTTGGTTACTCAATAAGTCTCATTTAGTATCAATTTCTCTTCTACAAACGGAATGTTATTAACTATGCATAACCATAACATGATGACTGAATGCATTGCAGATAGTTTTACTAATCTGAAGGGGAAGTCCCGAAAGTCATCGCCACTCTGAATAACATTTCTTAATCACGTATCTCAGAGGGATAGTTTTAGAGGGAAAGTCTCTACACACAGAGCGATACGTGAAAGTGAAGGATGGTCAAAACTACAGTGTCATTCAAATATGAACTCACTGGAAGAGAATAAACAGTCTGGGGGATTTTACACACTGATTCAGTCAGATGTGTTAGTGATAGCTTTCCATTCAGCGTTAACGATATAAAATTCATTGTTCCCCTGGAGCCCTTCAGGTACATTTTATTAGTGCACATTAAACCTTATTAATGACTCATGTTGGAAAATGTCTGTATGGACCCATGCAGCCTTTCTCTTACACACATGGGATTACTTTTAAACAAGGAAAAAAGAGTCATGTCATTCATTTTAAAGTATTTCATATTAGGATTTTATGTTTCATGTTGACATGGACTCTAGCAGTGGAAACTGAACTAAACTACGTTAGTACTATTAACCATGCACCACCTATTTGCTTTGCTTTCTTTTTTCTTTTAGTGGATAGATGTATGGATGAGTTGATAGAAAGATGATATGATTGCAATGTATGAATTGATTATCTCCTTCCTTTCTCAAATAAAATGGCACCCTAATGACTTCTCTTGGTTTTGTCTTTAATTCGGCCACCCATTAAAAGATCCACCCACTTATCCATTGATCCATCCATCCATCCTACCAGCTAAAGAAACATTGGATACTGGAGTGCATAATAAAAAAAAATAATTACAAAATAAAATATGTGTATTCATTCTTGTAATAGAGGGAATTGTTTTTGTATTTTCTTCCAGAACTAGAAGTTGTTTTTTTTTTTTATTTAAGTGAAGCTCTGAGGCTGTGGCAAGATTTGACTCAAGTGTTATTTCCAAATGATAACATATTTCATATCTTGTAATATATCAGAACGTCACTGTGCCACTGGAACGTCTCTCTTTTTTCTTTCAGATCACCCACTGGCACAGCCCAAACTTCCATGCCTACTTCCCCGTTGGCAGCTCCTTCCCTGCCATGCTAGGAGACATGTTGTCGGGGGGAATCGGCTGCGTTGGCTTCTCCTGGGTATTAACTATTTACTATATTTCCACTATCATCTACTGTATCTATCCATTCTTGCTTTCTTTCTTTCTTTCTTTCTCAGTCAATTTGTCTTTTCTGTAAAATGTTCACGACTTGCATCCGTCCATGCCTCTATCATCATTTTCTAACTTCCTCCTTTCGTTCCTTGGCTGATCTGTTGTCTGTTGTGTCCCAGGCTGCGAGTCCGGCCTGTACTGAGCTGGAGACGGTGATGCTCGACTGGCTGGGAAAAATGCTGAAGCTACCTGAGGATTTTCTAGCAGGAAAAGAGGGCCAAGGAGGAGGTGTGATTCAGGTGAGCCCCAAAATGTGATGGTTTATTATACAGAAAGAATATATTAAAGATGTACTAAACAATGACTCGAAAGTTTGAAGCTATCGTGAACATTTTGATGCAGTACCTATAAATAGTAAGAAGTAATATTCGACTGAAATTTCTAGGTTTTGCAATATGTGTTTTGCTACAAGAGATATTCACAGGGCTCTACATTCAAGCCATTGGAGAAGGTAGAACTAGAAGGAGTCTCTCCTATGACTGCTTTGAGACTCTTTGCTTTCTCAGTAACATGACAAGCTACTATTTTCTAAGCTATTATTTTCTTTCTCTTATGAACATCGTGACGGAGGGAGAAAGTCAGGTGTTTATAATCTGACTTGTTTTGCATTAAGCGGACACACAAAAACTGCATTTGTCACTCTTCTCTATGGACAGAACGTGCTTTGAATGGAAAATAATCGACTTAACGCTGGAAACATTTGCTTCGCCTCACACCACCCTGTCATTGATTATTTTCCCAGAACTGCATTTCCCCACAAGTGTTTATTCTCTAATGTCAAAATCAATTCCGCTTCACCTCGAGACGTTTTTCCCCCCGACACCTTATTCGATTTTGACGCAGGCGACCCGGCGGACGATTTTATTTTAACCAACCTGAAGAAATCCATCCGTGCCTGTTCACTCAAACATCAATTTGTTGCTCATCGAATTGTGTTTATGTGGCCCATCTGCTGGAAATTGGCTTTTACCGCGTCAGGGGTGGACAAGTCAGGGAGGCATGAGATGAGCGCAATTTACAGCAATGCCCGAGTTAGACGTCATGCAGCTGGATCCGTGTGGATGATAGAGCTTTTGATTGTGGGACTTTTTTTTTTAGGTGCGTGCATGTGTTTGTGAGTGTGTCTCCTCCTCCTCCTCCTCCTCCACCACCTGCTTCTGTTTTGTCCTTTCCAGTGATGTTCACTATGGTAACAAACGGCTCTCACTTCCTGTCTGTGTGATTGAGGGGGTCGGTGCTTTAAATGATGCTTGATAACAGAGTGGCAGGAGTGGTGTTTAAATTTACATTTAAATAATGTCAGACTTTAGATGCAACATTCAGGGTTTACTGTTAAGTGATAATGTTTGGCAATAGGGTTTTATTCTTCCCTGATTACTTCATTTATACCGTACTGTATATACATGAGTTATTTATCATGTAATGAATATTAGCTCTCAGGTTAGACTGACGCATGATTGGTTATACAAAACTTTTTTTGTTGTATGTTGTTTTTTGTTGTAAAACAATTTTGTTTTTATGATGAATTTAGGAACTTAATAAGAACAATACAGCAGCTTATTCTGATAATTAGTTCCAGATTATACTTTTAGAAAAAGCCAAGGAAATAGTTAAATTGACAATTGAAAATCAGACTTTGATAAGACGAGAACGCTGTAATTAGTGTAAATAGTAGTGTAATTTGTGTAAGTAGTGTAATTTGCACTGTGTTGCTTGTAAGGAGCACAGCACAAAACATTTCTTCATTGATTGATCAATTTTGCTTTTTGTTTTGTACCAAAAGGCTAAATGCTAGTAATAGGTGACCATTTGGTAATAGGTGTGAATGAAATAATTTATAAATCATGACTGAAAGAAATTGTAAGCCATATTAAAACTGCATTTAATGTCTAATTCCTAACAAAGGCTATTGTTGTTTATAAGACATTTATTTGCATGATGTCCAGCTCTAACTAAATCGCAAGGATTTTATTTGATGATTAGTTTTTTCTCATGTGAGAAAATCATAGACATGAGAAGACAATCCCCTGAAAATAAATAAGATATTTGAAAAACAACAACAGCAAAATAATTCTAATAATAATAATACAAAACATCATCATCATCATCATCATCATAATGAAAAAGTACTGTAATGAGTTAGAAAGAATTGTAAGGTTTCCAAAAACAAAAAAATCTAATTGTGGAAGAAGACATGCTAATAAATATTGAAAATCATGATTAATAATAAGTACAATTGCTTCTGTCTCTTTTTTTCCCAGGGTACTGCTAGTGAAGCGACCCTAATATCGCTACTTGCCGCCCGCTCCAAAATCGTGAAACAGGTTCAAACTGATCATCCTGACTGGACTGAAATGCACATCATGTCTAAACTAGTGGCCTACGCATCAAGTCAGGTCAGAGTCTGTCTTATTTCAACTGCAGAAAGTGAAGAAACGTACCTGCTTTAGATTCTATACCTGCCTTGTGCTTGGACTCCACCTGAATACTGTACATTGTTTCCTCACAGAGACCAAACCAGGACTGTTTGTCCATGTGCAATTCTAAATAACGATATGTTATCAGCCCACAAAACAGAAATTTACACATGTTTACGTGATTCAACATTTTGATAGAAAGGCTTTTTGGTTTGATATACACCGTGTGTGCATCTTTGTCAGGGACTCTTGTCAGGATAATCTTTCTTTAATGGTTTAGAAAGTTGTTGTTTTTTTTATGTCCTTCAGGCTCATTCGTCTGTCGAGAGAGCAGGTCTAATCGGAAGCGTGAGAATGAAAAAACTTCCCACTGACAGTAAGTTTGCAGTGAGGGGCGAGACGCTGAGGAAAGTCATTGAGGAGGACAAAGCAGCAGGTCTCATTCCCTTCTATGTAAGTGTGTTAGTCCATGGAGGTCCATGTGTAGCTTATGCAAACATTCACTTGTTATATAATTTATTATAATAATAAACCATTCTTAGGTGTTTTTTATAGTTAAACAAACAAACAAACAAACAAAAAACTCACAATTATATTACTAGGCATTTTGTTTTTAAAGTGTACAATAATATTTTGTTTCATTATTGAAGTGTTTTCACCTTTATTATTATTATTATTATTATTATTATTATTATTATTATTATTATTATTAGGATCCTCTTGTTTTCCTAAGGATTTTTTTCCCCCACCCTTTTGGATTTTTTGAGGGCCTTAACATGCTCAAAAACTCAGGAAAATTGGCAGGCAGGTTGGAATCTGCTGCCATTAGGATGCCCTCAGATTTTGCTGCATAGTTCATACACACTTTCGCGTATGCATACGAAACTCATTTAGTGACACGTTCAGTGACATCACTTTGAGTAACACCATAGTGAGATGATTTTTTTTCCAGCATCTGTGGCCTATTGCGCACACACACACACACACACACACACACACACACACACACACACACACACACACACACACACACACACGCACAAACATGCTCGTATCACACACATACACAATCTCATCACTCTCTCCCACACACAGACACACACACGCATGCACACATAAACGCACTCATACATCACAAATGTTAACACACACAGACATCTCTCACTGTCACACATGTAGTTTAATTAGTAATTAATTTAGTTAGTTAAATAATCACGCTTGTAACTGCTATTTGCTGAAAAACTAACTAAAAAGAAAATTCAAATGCATCTAACGGTGCATTTTTTATGGTAATCAGGTATTAAATTAGACAAAAAAATAAGTGAAATATTTTGGGGGAAAAAATACAAAACAGAAATATACACGTGTTTATGTGATTCCACATTTTGATAGAACGTTTTTTTGGTTTTATATACACTGTGTCAAACCTATTCATAATCTCTTAAGGTGAGTTTACAACAAACCAAATATAAACTTATTCATCTTATACTGTATCTAGTCAAACATTACACTCTAAAAACTGCGGGGTTAAAAAACAACCCAACCTTAACCCAGCCGCTGTGTCACTATTGGACAGAACACACGCGCTGGGTTGTTTTGACCCAAGTGCTGGGTTTTACTATTTAACCCAGAATTCTGGGTTGTTCATTTGACCTAACCAGTGGATAAAATTTACACTCTAATTGTGTTATTTTATTTGACCTAGCCAGTGGGTAAAATTAACACACTTGCTGGTTTGTCACATTCCATTTGCTTTAGTAGATAAAACCATTTTGTTTTCAAAAAAGTCCCAAAATGTACACAACTTCACATAATGTAAATAGATTGTCACAGAATAAGAAAATAACTCAATTTTTGACACAAATGTTAGACAGAACCATATAATCCAAAGGTGACAATTTGTTAGACATAAAATAAATGTAACATAAACACTCTCTATAAAACAATAAAACCAAGAGTAAACCAATCTGTAAATCTGATTATAATTGCAATTATTTTTTTGCTTTTCATTTTTTTGCTAATTTGTGAACGCAACGCACTTTTCTCATAACATACAGTATAGCCGACTATTGGCAGAGAATATAAAAACATGAACTCCCCACAGCCCCATATCAAAGTGCGCATGAAAAAAGGTGGAAAAAGCGAATGAACATGAAAATGAGCTTGCTCCTACCACAACTACAACATTAATCAACAAAATTTAAGTAAAAAATCACATTAACTTGCCATTAAATACTGCCAGCTTTAAACCAGTTGTTGCCAACCAGGTGTTCATTTGTAAATGACTCACTACAACTCATTTGACCCGGCATTACCCAACCCAACAATGTATTTAACGTACCCAAAATAACCCAGAATTTTGCCTTAGCATGAACAACCCAACAATGCATTTACAGAAACAACCCAGCATTTTTAGAGCATACTAAAATCATAATTACGAATAATATTAGCTTAAAATTGTATTCAAATTTGATTAGAAATAAGCTTAATGATCTTACAGTATATTTGGTTTGTTTTCATCTTATTTTTTTAAAAAGTGTAGATAAATTAAACTATATTCATAATATTTTCACTTGCTGTGATTTAAATATTCATTACAAATATTTTCAGATAGAAGACATATTACAGTTGATTGTTTTGTAGTAAAATACATATTCTTTACTGCTTTATAAAATTCCTTCCTTCCAGTTTTGTGCCACACTGGGAACGACTGCATCATGTGCATTTGATTGCATCACTGAGCTCGGACCCATATGTGAGTAAAAGTCTGTTATTTGTCCTTTATTTTGAGTTGATACTGCTCTCACTTAAGTAATTAGTAATGTTGCAGTGACCTCGATCATCAGCATGAAGTTCTTGTTTTTCACAGGTAATGCAGAAGGAATATGGATGCACATTGACGCTGCTTACGCAGGTAGTGCATTCATATGTCCTGAGTTCAGACCTCTATTGAACGGCGTGGAGGTGAGTTATTGAAACGTTGTACTTTTTTGTTTGTTTATTTTTACCTCTTATAGGAAAATGGGGGAAATAAAAAAGGACGAAGACCGTGCATTAAAAAAAAGAAATGAAATCTGAAGACTTCAAATAATTAAAAAAAATCACTTGACAACAATTTGTTTAAATGAATTTAAAAAAAAAAAAGTTAAACAGTGAATCTGGGGAAAAACACCTGGAAATAATTGTGTCTGGAGAAATCTTACAAAAAACAATTAGGCACTGTATGTGAAAGTAAATGACTTACTAAAAGCGTAAAAGATAAATTGATTTTGTACAAAGAAATGCACATGAAAATAAGCAGGAAACACATAATAGTCTTAATGGAGGAGTTCCCTAATGGTGGGCGGGAATTGGCTACGACTAAATTAGGGAGAAAATCAGGAACACCAAAATAACATTAAAGGGGTTAAAAGGCACAACATGTTCGTTACTAAATATAAAAAATATAATCACTGGGGAAAACTGCTGTCAACTAAAATGAAATGTCAAGCCAATCACTTTGAGATTTGTTGCCTTGTTTGCTAATTAGTTTGCTTTTAATAACTAATTTGCTTACTGGTTCTTGCTAGTTTGCTTCTTCTAGTTTTTAAGCTAATTCCTAGCAGTTTGTGATCTACAGTAGCTGAATTTTGTATCCTCAATAGCAAAGTGAATGGTGGTACAGGCTTATGAACCATTTTGCCATATTTAATAACTGAAACAGTTCATCAAGCCTATACGTTTGATTTTGCTTTATTGCTTGTTTGGTTTTGCTCAGTGGTTTGCTTCTTCTTGCAGCTTGCTATTTTTTGTTTAGCTAGTTTGTGCTTACATTTGTGCAGCTACTGTATCTGGTTTCCAATTTCCACCCCATTATCCAAATAATCTCTGAGTGCATATGAATGGTATTTTAGGGTTACAAATCTTTTAGCCATATTTACTTATCAAAGCCCATCACCAAAGGTCAGACCAATGCGTTCTTCAACATGGGCTAGTGTGTGTGTGTGTGTGTGTGTGTGTGGGTGTGTGTGTGTGTGTGTGTGTGTGTGTGTGTGTGTGTGTGTGTGTGTG
>JAQQZT010000033.1:3959793-3975368 GCA_030068275.1 Clarias platycephalus | reverse complement strand
TGTGTGTGTGTGTGTGTGTGTGTGTGTGTGTGTGTGTGTGTGTGTGTGTGTGTGTGTGTGTGTGTGTGTGTCCAAAAGTATTCAAATGTCAAAACTGATGTGCGCTGTAGTGAGTTATGTGTGGAGAAATTGTCTGGAAATTAGAGAGCCTTTGAGTTGCCCTGGCACCCAGCTGAGTATTCTGGAGATAAGGGTAAAGTAATTTCCTGAGGCGCATACAGACCTTTAGATAAGCCCCTCCTTTTCCCTCCATAACAAAATCTCCCTGTTTATAAGCACCAGTTCAAACAATACTGCTCAGGCCATGCTTGGCTGAAAAGGCCCTGGTCTTTATCAAAAGCTGGGATGACAGCACGATGCCACTTCCTGTATTGGGTCCGGTTGCCAGGAAGCGAATAGGATGTATAATCATACGTTCCGTATATCGTCTATGGTTTTCTTCTCTGACCAACAGTGTAGCGCCATAGCAGCAGATGGAGAGGATATTGAGCAAAAGACGCCTGGGCAAATAGATCAGAAGACAGATGGAGACAGATCCTAGATAGTTAGATGGCAGGTGTGACAGCTGATTACAGTTTTAAACCAATATTATGTTTATTTAAGCTTGCATCAGGAACAATTGGGATTATAGGGGCAGCCATTATGACAATGCCTGACCTGCGTACCTATCATTTTCAATTATCAACGTTTGTAATCAAGAACTTATAAAATATCACATGATGTATAAATATCACATACAGTATTACAGTTCACTCCAAGAAAAAAAACCATAGCTTCCAAATCCTTTATTACCAATTTAACACTGGAGTCAAGAATAACTTATTTTTTTCCAAAGTGATAAACAATCCAGTGTTGCCTCAAGTTACCTCATTGGACCTATTATGGCAAATTCAAGGTTTAGGTTGTTTTTTTTTTTTTTATTGAGCTGGCCTTCAAATGGGACTGTACAAACAAACAAGCAAACCAAAATGTGAGGGGAAAAAATTTTCAGTTTTTGTATTGTCTAGGGCTTAAACAAGCCAATTAGATTCCCCCCTAATGTGACCTCATATAAGGGAAACTCTTCCCTTGATTGTTTCTAAACAGCATATTTGGATTTAACAGATACACCTTTGGGGGACTCAAATGATTTATGTTAAAATTATGTTATGTCTTTTCTTGAAGAAATAGTAAAATATGGGACCTTTAATATTTAAGGTTTTACACTGTTAACATAGCCAAGGTAGCCCTGTGGTGTTGTAGAGGACTACATTCAACTGTGTCTTTGTGGACTAGCTAGTGGTTTACTGAAATATGAAGGTTTGTGAAGTTTACTGTTTGTCCATTTGACAGATGTTAATGTTAATTAAGTCCTCATTTAGAACTCTGTGACTTTTCATTTAAAACTGCTACACTTCTTTCAAGACAAGCAGATAGGACAGTTAAGGACAATGTTGCCAAGGTTCCGTTTTTGTATGGCAAACTACTTTCATTTGAAAATACCACCAAAATCTTGTTTTTAAGCAAATATTTTAATAGAAAAGTTAGAAATTTCTGCAAACAAAGACTAAATATAAATTTATAATTTAATATATAAGGTTAGTAGATGTAAAAAAAAATCCATAATAGAGTGGATAATAATATATTTCTAATATATTAGAAATGCATACGCACTACAGTGATCTTTACAATAGAAATGATTACGGTTCTCTATAGAAGAACGATGCAGTGTTGGCTCAGTGTGTTGAGGCTCTGAGTGACTGATAGGTCGACGTTTTAAGCCCCAGCTCCACCAGGTTGCTAATGTTGGGCCCTTGCGCAAGGCCCTTAACCCTGTCTGCTCCACTGTCTAAAGCAGACAGTGATTTTGGTTCTTTTAGTGTTTAAAGGGGATTATGTTTCAGGACTTGAGCACACAACCTTCTAAAAAAAAAAAAAAAAACTACCATTGAACTTATAATGAAGGTATATGAAGACTGAGAAGTATTGACTTTTTCACTGAACAAACAAAGAAATAACAGCTATATGTATTTATTCAGTATATTTCAGATAATTGATTCATGTGTATGTATGAGTAGCTGCTGTTTACTGTTAAAAAAAAAAAAAAACATGGTTCATTTCATAGATACTTTTT
Source organism: Clarias platycephalus (assembly GCA_030068275.1). NCBI lineage: Eukaryota > Metazoa > Chordata > Actinopteri > Siluriformes > Clariidae > Clarias > Clarias platycephalus. The sequence goes on along the minus strand of JAQQZT010000033.1, from coordinate 3,973,255 downwards.
GGTAAATGATAATATTTATTTGTGTTTATTTGCTTTTCAGTTTGCGGATTCCTTCAATTTTAATGCTCACAAATGGCTGCTGGTCAGCTTTGACTGCTCCACAATGTGGTGAGTTTTGCCCAGCTCTGTCCAGCCAGATACAGCAGGTTTTAGAATAAAGGACTTCATATTAAATATTAATTGTTTTAAATCAGGCCACTTCATCAAATAACAAATTATTCTTATCATCTTGTTTGCCATTATTAAAAAAAAAATTTGAATGTTATTTAAAACATTCAAATTTCATTTTTGTCTCAATAGTTTTTCACTGTACACACATTTTCTCAATTTCACCAAACAGATTCCAGATACTTTTATTAGTCTTTCTTATCCATGTGGAAATAGAAAGAGCAGGAAGACAAATCCAGCTGCTGTTTCTGTCAGTGCCGGTCAAACAGGATATGAGACAGACAGGGACAGAGTGCACAAGAGGCGTATAGAGTTTTAATAATGCGGTTACTGTCGTATTGCTTTTGAAAGGCTGCTCTTATAGTTGTTTTAATGGGAATCTAACACTGATGTTTTTACTAAGTAATCAAATATGATTTGTTTTATTATAAAAATCAGGCAATAAAATTTTATGTACAGCTGTCAAATGAATTTAAACATTTACATGCACTACAGTGTGGCTGAGTTCTCTATTCTGATTGGTCAAAAGGCATTGATCCAGTTTGTGCAATAGCTTAGTTCTTAAGTTTTCTTTTAGCTTAGCATTGTGCAGGGCTTACTCATTTAAAGCATGTGCAGATGCTTATTTACTCTTTTTTTAAACGAAATGAGACAGTATAAAGTGTAGTTTCTTTGTAAAATTATTATAAGGTCCAGTTTTTTTTTCTTATTAGCATAATTAGAGAGAGAGAGAGAGAGAGAGAGAACATAAAAGAGGTCTATAAAGTCATTATATAAATCAACTAACTATCGATATATACACTGACTGACCAAAAAAACACAATTTCAGAATTAGTTTGCTGCATCAAGCAAAGAAAACAACTAAGGAGATTTGGGATACTGGAAATGTGTTAAGAACCATCTAACACCTTTAAACGAACTGGAAGGACAGTGCTGAACCGTCAACTTTAGGGGAAAATCATGAATGGAGATGATTTAAACACTTGGCCACTGTCCAAGCCTCTGGAGGCGGTGTTGTGATCTGCGGTCGCTCAGGTCTGTTGTGTAGCTTAGACAATTATGCCTGAAACTTATGTTAAAATTCTCATTTAGGGTGAAGAGAAGGGCTGATATTATTTTGGCGTTTAAGATGGACCCACTTTATCTGAAGCACGACCACCAGGAGTCAGGTATCCCTGCAGCACCCACACAGCACTAGCTAAAGAAATACCATTTTACTTAATTACGATAATATCTTAAACATGTCAAATTTTTCTGGGATTATTTATCAAACGATAAAAACAAGGTTGATCATTAATCCCATTTCTATCATTGACATCTTTACGCATTTCAAGCTTGACATAATCTTATTCCATTAGCAAATGCTATTGCTAATATAAAGCATATATTTCTGGAAATAAGTTAAATTAGCTGCAAAAGAAATTTTAGATAAATATTCAAGATATATTCATTTGCTAAGTTGTCATTTTTTGAGAGCTAATGTAAAATTGTCTTAACAAATAACCCAGGTATCTTTGACGGAACACGAAACAATCATACACTTTTCAGTGATGTGTACCACTGAGTTCGAATGTAGCTTTGAAACTTGTTCTGTGACTCTAAAAAAAAATTGGTTTTACTGAGAATCGTTACTCAGAAAGTAAGGGACGTAGTAAGGAACGTTACTCAGGGACGTATCCTTCACCTGGTTCAGGATCTGATGTCGACCCAACATGGCACTTAAACCAGTAACAGTTGGCAGGAACGATAAATGAGTTTATACTAGTATTTACAATGTAGACAGTCAGTAAATAATTCAAAGGAAAAATGGCATAAATGACAGATCTCCCCCACTGTCCATCATCCTCCTCCTACGTGAAACCACACACTCTAATTACCCATCATGCTCCACTCTGCCTTTTGCTCGTCTCCCATTTGGAGCACAATAGCAGCTTGGGGTAGAGCAACACAGCTGTGCAGCTGCAGCCGGCCTCTAATTGCGCTGACAGCAAGACAAAAGGGGTGGCCGTGTCTGTACGAACACACACACACACACACACACACACACACTTCACAGGCCCTATCCTTAGCTTGCGCACAAAGCACGCTCCCACCTCAAACAACAGAAGCCTAATGAAGTTATACTGCACCGCTCCAGGCTTTTCTGCCTTATAAGGAGTGTAATGGCCATGACATCATCAGCATCCACACACAACAATATCGCACGTTTCCGTATATCTGTTTCGGCTTACAGTTTCTCAGATCGAACATAAAACACATCAAGTCAAAATAAAAGCTTCAACAACGTGACATGCAGCTCGACTTTGGATATTTTATTTCATTTACGTACATCATTCATACGTCACATCTGTCATACATACGGTGTCCAGAAGGTCCAGAAGTCTGAAACCATGTTGAGAATCTCTTTTTGTGCTCGTTTAAAATAGGAAATAAACGTTTTATCCCAAAATATAACTCTCCCACGAGCTCCCCTGAAGAGGAAACCTACTTTTTAAAATTGGCATGGAGGGAAAAAAAACAATACTGGCTGTTGTTATTGATCTGATTTATTTACCATATTTTTTTTTTTGTTTTCAGGATTAGTGACGGATTATAGAGTAAGTATTATTGATATCTTTCTCATTGTATACCCGAATGATTTGTTGCCAGATTTCAGATGGACTGATTACAGCTCAACACAAAACACCTGAAACTGGCCCAAAAAAATCATACATTTTTCTTCTTTTTCTTATGTTTTTTTATGGTTACCAATTACATACATTTCTGAAATAACAACATTATATCCTCTGTGTTGCCATATAGGACTTGGCACAGGTTTTACACTGGGTGCCCATCCAGATAAAACCTCTGGATGCCCTGCATCCGGTGGCACTGTGTATTATTATGTATATACTGATTTCCACTTCTCCTTTAATTGTTGTAGACTTTTTATAAGAAAATTGATTAGCCTTAATAAAAATAATAAACTAAAGATATGCTTAAACATATATTATAACACAGAATACTAAAGCAGCCCAAACCCACAGATTTGCCCTAATTGGTGTAAAAGCCGGACCCTGACTTGTGTATGACGGTGAATCAGGGGAACAGTGTACTTTATATAGTTATTAAGTTTTGTTGTATTAATGTGAAGCACATTTCATTCCAATATTCGTACAGTAGCAAGTAAGAACTTCTGTTATTTTGTCCCCAAGTTTCTTCTGTTTAACTGATATTATTCAGTTTCTAAGTAATTTAGTTGTGTAAGACAAGGACAGACTGTCAGGTAGCATGACACTTTGACCAGGAAAGGACACAAGCTGCCTTGGGACACGATCTGGTTTTCACAATCGTATTCCGAAGAGAGCGTTTTGCCTCGTTGTGCTCATATGTCATCTCTGATCTCGTCTCCTTCCAGCACTGGCAGATCCCTCTGGGTCGAAGGTTCCGCTCGCTGAAGTTGTGGTTCGTCTTGCGCATGTATGGACTCCGGGGCCTGCAGGAGCACATCCGCAAGGTAATCGCTCAAAGATGATCTGTCAATCAAATCAGCTCCACTGTACGTCCATGCCCATTTCCTTTCAGATTCCAGATGATCATTGAGTTTAGAGAAAATGCATTTACATGCCTTAATTGATACGGGCAGATTTATTTCCGGTTCTTGTTTGAGTATTAGTGAAAAGATGAATGCTGAATAAATGTATACCTATTGGTATAAATAATAATGCTAGAAATAGGTTATTTCCAAGACAGATAATTGTTCATTTGTTTTGTAACAATAAAGTAAAAAAGAAAGAAGAATCCCTATTTAAAATGTAAAGAAGAGGCTTATTAGAGGCAGGGCTTGAATAGTTTGGTTGAGTTGCTTCTCATAACTTGAGGGCAAAACTAAACCAACTAGGTCTTATCATGTCTTGACTGCTAAACGATGTTTTTTGAAAAATAAATGTCGAACATGCAAATTATATTTTTTTTCCAGAAACTATTTAAGTCTCCAGACCTAAAGATTTAGTTTTCCTTTACGACATGGTGGCTTAGTGGTCAGCAATGTCTCCTTGCACCTCCAGGTCTGGGTTCGATTCCCACCTCGGAATCTGTGTGCATGATCTGTTCTCCCCGTGTTTAGTGGGTTTTCTCAGGGTTCTCCAGTTTCCTCCAAGTCCAAAGACATGCAGAAAAGGCTAGTTGGTGTTCTCAAATTGCCCGTAGAGTGTGAATGTCACCACAGTTGTAAAAAATGGGAATAAATACAATTGTCACCACTGGATTCCACAGTCCCTAGTTGGACTACAGAGGTTCCTACAATACATGGACAGATGAAAAGTCTTCCTTGCATGATGTAAGACCAAATGTGAATCCATTGTTTCCATCCATTGTGATGTATTATTTGTACTTAACAATAATGAACTTTGGCAATTCCCCTCTGGGATTAATAAAGTTCTTTGAATCTTGAATCTTGAGTGAAAATTAACAAACTAAATGAAAAAAAAAACCACTACAACAGTAGATTCGTTTTGGGGTATCTTGTGTTTTTTATACGTTCGGCAAATGTTTTTTTATGCAGAATCCAATTCAAGTAAAGCAGATGAGGGCTAAAATGTTTCTTTCTATTACAAAGATTAGAGTTTTCTGAGAACAAATGTTGGTCCATGATGCAGTGTATTTTTTTTGTCCCTTTTAGTAAATGTAGTGAAAGTGCAGATTCTTCACCCAGTATTGTATCTTTAATCACTGTTGTTTTCTTGAGCTCTCAGAGTAATGAGTTTTTTAAATCGAAACATTAAAATAGTGTGTTTGAGCACATCATAATGCAGTGCTTGGCTGAAATGATGAAACACTTTGTCCACTTCTTGTGGATGCTCTTAGTCACGTTGATGTCGTTAACACGACTGAGTTTATGCTTTTGGAAAAACCCTTTTTAAGAGGTTGTGATGATTTGAGGTACTGAGGTAGTCACAGCTGTATAAAGAGGAAAAGGAGGACAAGACTGCTACCTGCTGGAGAAGCCAGGATCTGTTTTAGGTTTATAGAAGCAGTTATTTCAATGTGAATGTTGAAGAAGACATTATAGGATTATATGATTAAAGAGACTACAACAACACATTTCAGTTAAACAATGTTAGTCTCATATTCTGTTGCATTTAACCTAATAAAACTACGGTAAATGAGTTATGCAAAAATAAACAACTTGTAAGCATTATAATTTCATTGCATAATATAAACAGTATTTATGGTTCAGACACTCAGATTAGAAACAAATACATCTGCATCTTCTTTTTATCCAGTTTTTAGTAAGCCACCATGTGGTACCACATTTATACTTCACCTAAGTGTAAAATAATTATAAATGAATATTCATGTCTAATCTTATCCTTGTACTTGTAACACAACTTGAATTGTGTCTATACTTAGAAATTTGCAACATATCATTTTTTCAGCAAGTTGCGTTGGCTAAGGAGTTTGAGCGCTTACTGCTAGCAGATGAACACTTTGAGATCTGTGCTGAAGTGTTGCTCGGCCTGGTCTGCTTCAGATTAAAGGTTGGATTTACATAATATTCTGTACTTTTAGCTGTAGCAAAAAATAATCCAGAAAGTCCAAGGAATAAGTTCTGTTTCCTCACGCATATTGCTCAGGGCTCGAATGTCCTGAACGAGGACCTGCTGAAGAGGATTAACAAAGCTCGCAAGATTCACTTGGTACCGTGCCACCTGGAGGGTTCGTACGTGTTGCGCTTGGCCATATGCGCTCGCACCACCGAGCTACGGCACATCCGCGAGGCCTGGACTCACATCTCTCAGCTGGCATCTGAGCTTCTGCGTGAGAACCAAGCCTGAGCACCGGGCACATCGCTGTGCTCGCTAATACTTCTCTCTTGCACACACCCTGCTGCTGCAATTCTTTCTCATCTTTCTGCTTGTTTATGTCTGTGAGCTCTGTCTGTGTCTGCAAAGTGAGTCCGCTACCAAAGACATTTTGATTTCATTTCACTGGTCTGTAAGGAGTCTCCAGTGCCAGCATTTTGATTGAGGTTTCTCAGTAACATAACAAGATGCTTTTAATTTCCAGTAATGTAAGTGATAACAGAAAACGCAGAAATTCCACAACGCTGTGGCATAAAAGGAATAAAACACTATTGCAAAACTTTAAGGTGCTAACTTCAAGTTAGCTAAACACTCAACTTTAAGGTGCTCACCCATGGATCATTTTCTTATAACAGCAAATATTTAAATCTTCATGTTACAACGGATGGTAGAATATTGGACCAGTACAGTGTTCATCCACTATTAGACTTATGCCTGACTGTTTTCTCATATTTCCCAAACAACAGAAGTGTTAGAACCATCTTTGCTCCAAAATCACGATGATGCCTGACTTGTTACGATGTTTGTTAGAAATGTACTTCTCAGAATTATAATACAGATGAAAATGAAACCAGTTTATGGTAGTGGACTCAGTAGTGGACTTGTCTATATTTTCGTAAAGAATGAATACATATATACGTGTCTATAACAAATTATGAACTGATTTAAAAATATATATCAGATTTTATTGGTGGTAATTTTCAGAACAAAGCATAAAGGAGGTGTATTGGGTGTTATTTTGTTATCGTGTAAACTATGTACTGTACCCTGGTGTTGGATTTTTTGTTGTTGTTGTTGTTGTTGTTGTTGTTGTTGTTGTCGTCTGGCTTAACAATGTGCACAAACTGTTATTGTTATCGTTAATCAGCATCTCAAGATCTTGGCATTGACAAGGATCTCAAAACTTGCTTCATTCAACTGGGACATCACTTGGGTTCTGCAGTGTTTTCTGGAATAAACAAATGACTATTATTACACTGTTTATTAATTTCTTTCTACAACTCTTTCTCAAACTCTGTCATCATTATATCATATTAGTGCATGCTGACATACATAAGGTGCCAGTTTTAAAAATACAAAATGTTTAAAAATCAAACAAATCAAGTTCATTACTTAATACTGCATTGTATAGAATTCGGACAAATCAGTTTTTAGGATTTTTTGTTTAAAAGGGAAGTATATTGGAATATTCTTTTTGTAAACTATTATGTTTATTCGTGTGATATGGAAGGTACAGTAACTGAATATAGAATATATGGAAGTAAACATATCAATATGTTCCACTACAGACATGGAGGGAATTTATTTAAATTATATATCATTATTCAAGCATCACCACAATGACTTCAAATTTGTTTTTTTATTTAACTAAACTTATTTAACACACTGTATGTTTGCATTTGAGTTGTCAAAATTTTGCAGTCCCTCTATAATCCTACAGTGTGTGCGCTCTAAACCATTTATTCATTTACTCATACAGTAGTAACAAAATCTAAATAAAAAAAATTAATCAAATCAGGATATTTCGAAAATTGTGATACTATTTATTTGAATTGGCACCTAGGTATCGTAATAGTAATGTATCAAGTGATCCTTGGTGATTCACATCCATACTCCTCAATAAATGCATATATATTCTCAAAAGTCCTAGGCACTTTACTTTTTTTTTTTAAAATCCAACCTTGTTCTTAAATGTTTATTTTATGACTTTTGCATTACTGAGTAAATTGAAAATAAAATTCAAGCATAAAAATTATTTAAACACTGCAGGAAAATCTTTGTATGGCAGTAAAGGAGGTAACATCTGTTTAAAAAAAAAAAAAAAAAAGTATACCTAAGACTATTCCCATCTGTTGCCAACTAAATATTGACTATGTTAATTTGAACACTGTAATGCTTTCACAAGTGAATTTTTAAATATTCAAATGTTTTATTATTTTTTTTAAGCCATCTTTGGTTGCATAAAAGCATTTCTTTTCATGTGCCTAAGACTTTTGCACTTTTGCACCAACACCTATATTAACTGGAAGTTAACTACTATATTAACTACATTAAACTTCATGCGGTTATCCATTAATAACATGCATGCATGCATACAATACAATACGGTATATAAAACCCTATATACATATTTTAAACTATTTGTATTCTAAAAAAGTATTTATTCATTTGGTAAAGAATATCTTGAAATAGATTTTTTGGACTGTTGGAGAATACTTGTAAAACTGTATGAATAATGAATTCTAAACACTTCTTCGCGGTGGAATCACATGGGAAGTCTTAATGCATGTCAGATATGTTACGCATGGTTCCCTATGTTCCCCGGCTGTACTTCTTGAACCTGTCCAGTCTCATTTATCCTGAGCATCATGATGAGAATAGACAGCTGTAGCATTTGGCTCCAAACAGCCGCCTGGGGTTAAAAACCAGCAATCTGCTTCCTGCCTCAGCTGTAACCTGGTAATGTCACACTCAGGCCAATTTATTGTGTTAAAATCAAGCTGGAAGAGAGTACAGTGAACCAAACATTCAGATTAAAAATATTGGTTCACATTTTAAAGAATTCTAGAAGATTTACACTTACAGTATTTATTAATACTTTCTTTTCTCCCAGACCTCCAGGTTTCCCCCCCCCCCCCCCTTTAGAAATACAGAGGCTGCACTGCATATGCATTAATTTTAGCGGCTAACACACAGCTCACACTCATAAATAATACTGATACTGTGCTTCAAAAGCTCACAGGCAGAGGCTTTGCCTTGCAAATTTCTGCGTCCTTGGTGGTTTGTTTCAAACACGCTCACAGTGTTGTGAATCAGCGCTGAGGGCTCCTGAAAACGTTACATAACTAGCCACATAGCATTCATTGGAGAATTCTGAGGCCCTTTTATTTATATTTTTTAAAATCCACACATTTTTTTTTTTTTTTTTTTTTTTTTGCCAGCTGACATAAAAAAAAATCTCTCTTTGTGGGAAGAAAAAAAAAATTGTGTTAGACCATAGCCTCAGGGTGTGCACACACCACTAGCAACACCTACCATTACCATTTAACTATAACAACAGGGGGAAAAAGGTTAGCCTGCTATATTTAGCAACCGGTCTGTTTCTATCTGCTTGTGAAATGAGTTTTCCGAAATACTGAAAACAATTTGAGAAAACAAAATGTGTAAGCTTCCTTTCCTTAATTAGCTTCCTTTTTTCCTGAGGTAATCAATAAGCATTCAAACATACAGTAGTTGTACCCTCCAGATCTCTGTCTACATCAGTTAGTGTTAGCAATCAATTAGCATGAGAATCATTTTGCAAATGAAAGTGAATTAAAGCCTGATGTACAGCTGACCAGATGTGGGTCTTGCTCAAGAGCCTTCGTGAAAGTTGTCAGTGCTAGCTAGACCATATAATATTTGGTGTTTAATTTACATAAACTTAATATCAGCGCTACAGCAAGCTAATTCCAGCCAGACGCGTCACCAATAACATCAGCTTGCCAAGCAAGAATAGAATCATGAGAGTCGTTTCCGCGCTTTTTTTGCAGTACGATTACTGACAAATTTTTACATTATTTTATTTCGCAAATGAAGAGAAATTTTAAAAATTTAATTGTATGTTCTGAGTTGTGGCTTTGAATTTTGAAACACACGTACTGTGCAGAAGTCTTGACACCCCCATTTTTTTCATATTAACTTAAATAATGTTGATTACAGTAAAGAAATGGGAACAAATGTTTTAATGTGACAGACTGCAAAGTGCCAAACAAATCAAGAGTCGCATAGAAAGTATTTAATTAAATATTATGCCTGTTCTGTATTTGTTTTCCCACAAGGTGGAGGCAAATAGTAGACCAAAAGGCAAAAGCTATATTCATTCTTTGATGTTCTTTGAGGATTGTGCTTATTATAATGTCAAAGGATGTAATTATGTCTTCTGACCTTAGATGTATACCATACAGTAGCTTGCATATTAGTTTAGTTTTTGAAGACTCAGGCTATAATAATGTCTTGAATGAAAATGTTTAGAAAAAAGCCTAAACTACTACTAATAATGATAATGAGATGAGAAGGAAGAAATAAATTGTCATACCATAATAATTGTCTTAGGTTCAATGTTTGATTTCTTTGTAAAGGATACAGACTGTATGTTAGACAATAAAATGCTTGTCCCAAATGTCCATGTACAATATGGGAAATGCAACATATGTTAACTTACACATTAATAGTATATGAAAATAAAAAACAACACCTTATTGTGTCTTATTGAAACAATGGATTTTTGCTTTAACTGAGTGGCAGCCATATTAACCAGGTATAATGCTAAGCTTTCCCATCCGTGTTGAGGTGCACAACGAAAAGCAGCTGTGATTGGTTGAATCAGGCTCAGTATCGACACCAAAGTTCCCAATATAGGATGCAGCCCCTTAAAGAGGAGTAAAAAGAATCAAATAGCATTCATTTAACACATGCTTAACGTCTATGCATTAAAAAAAAATTAAGTGCTACATGTGTAGCTGAATCTCCAATTCCCCACATTTGAGGATGGTGTTCCAGTCAAGTGAGCCTGAAATATTGACATGTACTGTAGGGTCAACACAAGAAAAAGGGTGGAGATCAGAAGCAGTGCCACTCAATGGTGGTGCTTGACCAGTTGGACAGCGAGCCTGGAGCATTCGATTACACTGGTGGTTTGGAAATGTCTGGAGATCCTAGAGATGGATCAGAAGGAAATCTGTGGCTGAATTTGGAGATGTCTGGACTGTAGAGCCGTGATTAATGTGGTATATTCTGATTCAACAGAGGGCAAAAAAAGTTCTGATTAAGTCTGATGTTGATTACAACACAAACCACAAATAATTAGAATAGGTAATTAAAAATTAATATTGAACCATTTTTCACAGTTTGTTTTTCCCCAAAATATAATTTTTTTTCTTTGCTCACTCATATTCCAGTTTCCTCCCACAGTCCAAAGATATGCAGATTAGACTGATTGGCATTCGCTAAATTGCCCATAATATGTAAATGAGTGTGTGTATGTGTGTGCCCTGCAATGGATTGGAACCCAGTGTGTAATCTGCCTTGTGCCCTAAGTCATCTGGGATAGGCTTCAGACCCCCGCGACCTTAATACACGATAAAGTGTTATAGACCATGAGTGAGAGTGAGTTAATATTCCATATCAACAATGTAAAGACAACATAAAAGAAGATGTGTTGGATCAAGTACCATGTTGTGCTACACTGCCTGGCCAAAAAAAAAAAAAAAAACATTTTGTGTGTGAAAATGATTCCTCATGCTCCCAGAACCACTCTTTGATAATGATTCCTGGAATATATCTGCATATGAACAACTGCATTGATTTGATACTCCTGTCATTTAGTACATTCAGGTCGTCAGCTGACTTCATTTTATTGCCACATGACATTGCTGAGTCTAGACCTGAGCAACTGAAGCAACCCCAGATCATAACACTGTCTCCAGAAGCTTGTACAGTGGACACTATGCATGATGGATGCATCGCTTCATGCGCTTCCCTTCTTACTCTGACACGCCCTTCACTCTGCAATAGACTCGATCTGGACTCACCAGAGCGCATGACCTTTTTCCACTGATCCAAAAGTCCTTTTATATGATGAGTCAAGTGGTTTTCTTATGGACAGACAGCTGTTTAGTCCTAATCCTGTGAGTTCTCATCACATTGCGTATGTATGGAAATGATCTTACTTTTACTATTAAACACAGCTCTGGTAGATTTTTCTGTTTTTTTACAATGCAACTTCACCAAGCATTTAATAGATCTTCATTCATGATTTTTTTCGAAGACATTTTGTCCAAAAAATTTATGATCCAGATGATCAGCCCAATAATTTAATCCTTCAGAAATGATGACTTTATTATTATTATTATTATTATTATTATTTAATAATAATAATAATAATAATAAATAAATAAATAAATAAAAACTATATAATAATAATAATAATAATAATAAAAATATATAATAATAATAATAATAATCATAATAATCATAACTATTTATTTTTGGCCAGGCAGTGTATATAAATGAAAGTATCTGATCTGGAAAAACTCTCACATCCATCATACTGTATACTGGGTATAAGCAGTTTTTTAAAAAGTTTTAACTTTTGAAATGAAATTGAGTTCAAGTATCACTGTTCTGCAATATCTTGCCTAACCTCTGGAGAATGAAAGGGTATGGATTTATGTTATTACCCATAAAAATAAATAAATAAATAAAAACCCTATAGATAGACAGACCTCTGTTTGCACTGATTGGCTTCAGAAGTTTAGGAGCCATGTTACCATCTGCTGACTTTATGGTGGTGTAATAAATAGATCTATACGAAGAGCATCTTAAATAAAGGTAATGTAGAGTGAAAACTAAGTTGCAGACATTTCCACTTCCTCAAAGGTAATCTGGCAAGACATACTCGGTGGCATATGCTGAGCAAGGGCAAGAATTTATAAAAATTGTTGGTTTATGGTTGGTTTGGATGGGAGAGGCTTCAATCCTTTAAAGCAAACGTTGGAGAGCAGACATGTCTTCGCTGATGAGCTTCATTTGAGACTTTAAAGAGAGTTGAGAGTTATTGAGACTTTTCACCAAGCTATTTCCTTTATTTGCTGTCTAGATATACAGTATAAAGTACAAACAGTTCCTTAAGCATGGGAGGTAAATGAGATAGGTAAAGAAGTAAGTGATTTGATGAGAAACTTTTCACAGTTTCATGAGTCGTTTGTGAAACTGTCCTGCTGTTAAAATGAAAAACAGCAACTCTACAAGTCTTTAGGATCACAAAGATCATACAGGACTTCCAGGATCGTGCCAATGGACCAGGCCTGTGTCTCACAACTGAAAGGACAGTGTTGTCCATGCTCATTGGTCAGCTCAGGTAAACCTTTCCAGGGAGATCTAAAATACACAAAAATAGACTATTGAAACATTAAGCTTATTTCTAAACAGCTTGAGAAATATGTTTGTGAGCTCTCTTGGTGTACCTTTCCAAGTGAACATTATGCCTGGAGAGAATGTTTTTGACCAGAATAACCGTCTGATTGTATACATCCTGGCCCATCTGCTGGGCAAAGTACAGTTTGGCTCTTAGGAAATAACTGACCAGCCAAAGCCACTCCTGGTCAGAAGAGACAAAACACAAGAAGGAAGGACAGTGAATGCTCTTATCATACTCAATCATTTCTCAAGCATGCTGTATGTGCAGTCAATGTGGTGGGATGGGAGCATACAGGTCCTTGGTGGTAATTGAAGCCGTTGGCGACGTTGTAGTTGTTGTTGTCCAGGGCGTTGTCATAAATGCCACAGTAAACCATGTCACTGTTGAATTATAAACAAATATTAATATATACAGTATACAAGATTTTTTTTTAGAAGTGTATACAATTAGCCTAACCTCTAATCATTTATGTATACAGTTACTAAGCCAT
>JAQQZT010000033.1:3945661-3959774 GCA_030068275.1 Clarias platycephalus | reverse complement strand
CAGTACTTCGTTTTATTTTAAAGTGGTTGTCCATGGTGTTGAATTGCAAATAATGAACTTATTTTAAAACGCTTTATTAAAGCTGTTCTACTGACTCAAGGCCTTATTAACACATTTAGTTTGTCGAAATTGTTAATTACACTCACTCTGGATCCAAAGTCTTTATTCCCAGTGGCCCAAGCAGTTTCTTCTCAGCAATCTCTAAAGCTGTCCATGCTTTATCCAGAGTGAACAACTCAGGAGCCTGAAACACAGAATTTCAACACAATCAGACATAATATAATGTACAAAGGGCCTCATTGAAGGAAACTGTAGATGGTTTTTAATTCCTGTCATTTTACCATTCACCCATTCATACATCCATTGATACATCTGTTTATGCAATTCACAATCCATTCATTTTACCATCCAACCAGCAATTTATTCAACCATTCATTACCAATTCTACCAGCAATCCATTCATCACTGTCCAAGACCAAACTTATTTTTTTGGCAAGGCAGTGTACAATATTTGGGGCATGTTATTAGAGGAAATGAATACATTTTGGGGTGATAAAAGTAATTTTGCTCATATAGGTCCATCCTACAGTATATGTACTATGTGCTTACCACCACCATAGCGATGGTAAAATTGGGCCGAAGCTGATAGTCACACCAGGGACTGGAGGCACCATAGGTGTCTTTGTAAATGCCTCTTTTGTGCACTAGCTCGGGATGTTGTTCAGGTTTTTCCTCTGGATCAGGTGACACATAGAACATCTTTTCAAAGTTATCCTGGATCCTGTGGTTCCACTCCTCATACAACACAGTGTGAGTTTCACCTGTTGGTGAGGTACAACGATCCTTCCATTATGGTGTCAACCATGGTTCATCATAACTCTCATAAAAAGCAAAGTGTGCAAGCGTTTCAGCATTAAATGTTATAAAGACAAACCATCTCTCTGGAAACAGACTGAAGAGTAAGTGAAGTGACCGCTCTGATTCAAATGGGTCAACCAGCGCACAGTGGATTTGCAAAGACCCACAATCTCCACTGCAGAGCCGTCTCTGAAATGTCAAAAAGGCCAGTTGCTTACTAAGTCCCTTATTAACTTCCCCACGCTAATTTAACTTAATCTATTATTGGACTTCATGGAAGAAAAGAAGAACAGCTGTACCTAGGCGTTGCCGGGATCCCACGATGCCCTGCTTTGTCACTCTTACCCATTTTGTCCATCCATGTTCCACAGTTGAATCGATTTCCCCCATATACAAAGCCAGTTTCTGGGTCTACCTTAGCTTCAACATTAAATCCTGGGAATTATTAATAAAGAAAAAATGACAATATAAATTAAATATTATTAATGTAACGTATATTTCACTATACAAGGAATATAAAAAATAAAAAAAAACATACTGCTTTCTAATATTCAAAAATATAGGTTTTAATGAATTATCTATTCTGATTTGTCAGAAGGTGTTTTTCTCTTTTCTATAACTGCATGCTCCCAAGAGGGTTATGCCTTACTAATCTGGCAGCTTTACAAGGAAATTTAAATAATTTCAAGAATTTAGCTAGCCTTCATCTCTCATTTTGTAGTCGATCTGTGGCCCAGCGTTTCGCTCTCTAAATTGGATGCCTTGCATGTGGCGCTGCATTGCTTCCTGGATGACATCATACAGGGGCTGCTCCTGGGTAATAAAAAAAATAGTAGTAGTAAAGGAGGAGGAGGAGGAATTGTAAGTTATTGACAAGACAATAAAGTAAATTATCTAATTTTTAAAAAGGTATATATGTTATTATATAATTAAATAAAAGTTAGATAAATAATAACTGCTTAATTTTTTTTATCTGATATTCAAATACAATACCTATACCATAAGTTGCTTATTTTCCATGACATAATTAAATTAATAATTTTAAATAAAAATACAATAGTCTACTCTTTGGTAATAAATTCCATTTTCCAAATGAAAATCCTTTTCATTTGACTTATGAATTAATTAGTTGCGGTTTTGGGCTAATATTTAAATGTGTAAACCAAGACTTGCTCGATTTTCAAGTCAAATTATTAAAAAACTTATATATTAAAAATGTTATTAAAAATCTTTGCTCGTCTTGCGGAACACTCTCAAACCACGTTACTCGCAATCTGAGGTTTCGCTGTATTATGCAGGTTAATTTGTTTTATTTTTACTTTATATTTTGTACTATTTATTTATATGTATTTCTTTTTTGGGACTGTGGAACGAATTATTTGAGTTTACATTATTTCTTATGGGAAAATTCGATTTGTTTTTGGAATACGAGTCCGCTTCCGGAACGAATTATGCTCGTAATCCAAGGTTCCACTGTAAAACCCCAGTCGCAACAGAGAAGCACTGGTGTGCCCTAAAATGAGGATCTAACTTCAGCCCTCTACCTAATTAAATATAAATTGAAAACCTTACACAATTACAATACACAACAATTTCCCCGCTCTTACCACAGCGTTTGCAGGCTGGGGTTCAGACTCATCTGTCGGGTACATGCGTGACACCGGGCACGACAAGATGTCCACACCATTGGGGACAATATTGCAGTAGTCCTGGATGCACTGCAGCCACCACCACACGGCATCCCGGCAATTATAGCGAGCCTTTGTGCCCTCGCCAAGCAAGTTGGGGATCAATCCATGCCTCAGAGTCCCAGCAAAGGCCAGGATAATGTTTCTGCAATCGATGTTCATTAAATAGTTAATAAATTATTACATTTAGCAAATTCCATATTAATATCCTGCAACATATTCTCGAGCTGATACAGCTTCATAATTCATCGATAATAATACTAAAATTTCTTAATGAGGTATTTTCTAGTATGTTATATACTCAAGAACTACAGTAAACTTGAAGTGTACCTTGCCTCTACATGTCTTCCAGTGATCAACATGAGACCACGCAGGGCTATAAACGTGTCCCGCCCCCAACAGCGGAAAATTCCAGATGAGAAATGAGGCAAGCCTGTATAAAGAGAAACAAAAATACAGAATGCTAACTGGTTAACAAAAAAAAAAGTTTTTTTTTTTTTTTTGCTTCATACTGTAATTCCAGGGGACTTAAACTTTTAGACAAAATTTGTACACCAAACATGCTTATGATTTGGCAGTATACAGACACTGAGTCTGGCTTTTAGTCATGATACCTGCAGCCAGTGACACGCAGCACTGCTCATTTTGCTTGGTGATGGTGTTAAGGCGATATGGAACATCCTGCAGGGCAGAAGACAGAGCAGGGAGAGCAGGCACAGGGCCTACACCACTCATCTGCACTGAGCCCAGTGCCAGCTGCTTCACTAGGGTTGAACCAACTCGCACAAAGCTGTAACAATTTTAACAAAGCCAATTAGAATAAACACCACACAGACATAACAAAGCACCTTGTGCTCCATCTTCTCTTTTGGTATGTGAAGTAATGTGTTGATAGGGCAGGATCAGTGACCAGGTTTGTGGGTATACTAATGGTTGTATTGGTAGTTGATGGATGGATGGATGGATGGGATTGGGTGGGTCTGTGATTGGGAGAATTGGTTGTTTGGTGTATTGGTTGGTGAATCAGTTAGTGAGAATGGTTGTTGGATGTATGGTGGATGTGTGAGCATTTGGTAATGATGCTCAGATAGGTAAGTGGATGACCAGAGTGATGAATGGAATGGACAGCTGTTGCGATCGTTCAATCAAAGAATTTATGAGTTGATAGATTTAAGGGTGGATAGGTGGTTTGGTATGAATGATAAATACATAGTTCAGTGAATTTGGTGGTTGGTAGATGATTTGAGGGCGGCACAGGGGCGTAGTGGTTAGCACTGTTGCCTTGAACCTCCTGGGTCTGGGTTCAATTCCCACCTTGGGTCTGTGTGCATAGAGTTTGCATGTTCTTCCCATGCTTTTATTATCTATATTTACAAGCCATGGAATCTGTGGAACACCATGGTTTGCTTCTTACCTAGAAGATAGGTCATATGAGGTGACATGGAGGTGATCCACATCTGCCCTATGCAGACTCTCTACTCCCACCGAGCTCAGCACTACTGAGAACTTCTGTTCTTCCCCTATACTCTGTCTCTTGGTAAGGTCATATCCTCGCATGGATTTTCAATCCATTGTTATGCAGATGACACGCAACTTATTCTCTCCTTTCCTCCCTCAGACACTCAGGTTTCCACCTTGATCTCAGCATGTCATCAGCTGAAGCTCAATCTGAGTAAAACCAAACTAGTGTTCATCCCTGGTAATTCATTCCCTTTTCAAGACCTTGTGATAACACTGGCCAACAATCAGATCACTCCTTCAACCACTGCCTGCAATCTTGGGGTAACTGTGGACAATCATCTGTCATTTTCCCCACACATCACTAACCTTACTCGCTCTTGTCGATTTCTTCTTTACAACATCAGAAGAATCCACCCATTTCTTTCTTCAAAGGCTACTCAGGTGCTTGTTCAGTCCCTTGTTATTTTAAGACTGGACTCCTGCAACTCACTCCTGGCAGGTCTGCCTCTGTCCACCATTCATCCTCTGCAGCATGCAGCGGCACATTTTCAACATTCCCAAGTTCTCCTATACAGTACCATCCCATTTCTCCGCTTCCTGTAGTGTTTCCAAATTCCCCATATTCATTGAATGAGCGTGTGTGAATGTGTGAGTGTGTGTATGTGTGCCCTCAGATGTATTGGCACCCCGTCTCGTGCCCTAAGTCTCCTGGGATAGGCTTATAAGTTCCCCGTGACTCTGTATACAGGATAAAGTGATATACATGACAAGTGAGTAGTGGATTGGTAAGTGGGCAGGTTAGTGGATCAGTGGATGGTGGCAAGTATATAACTTTTTTGATGGATGGATGGATGGATGGATGGATGGATGGATGGATGGATGGATGGATGGATGGTTGGTTGGATGGATGGATGGATGGATGGATGGATGGATGGATGGATGAGTTGGCTGTTTCATAGGTTGGCAGGTTTGTGCCTTGTGTCAGTGGATTGTGGGTGGTCAAGTGAATGGAGGGACTGATGGATGGATACTATTTTTCACATACAAGAAATCATAGTGTAAGTAAGCAGGTATATCTTAAAATGCTCAAAATTCAATAAATGTCAACATTAAAATAAAAAACAAAAATATAACAGATATTGATATACAGTTTCATAAAAGTGACAGATATATTAGTGGTACATGTGTCTTTTCTGAAATAATATTTTTTTATTATTTATTTTAAACAATGGGGGAAATGTTGGTATACTGTATGTGCTGTTAGTAAGTATAAAGATAGAAAAAAGATATAGAAGATAAACCTTGACATCTTGTTGAAGACAACATCCACAGCTGTAGTATATGCTCCAGCAATTATGGCATCAAAGTAGCATGGAATGAGGTAGCGTGGGATGTTCTTTAGGTAAGCAAATACAGCTTGGAACCATTTCCCCACCTAAGACAGTCAGAAAATGTAAGACCAAAACTATCAGACATTCATTTTAAGAACAGCGTCAAAAAACATGTTTCTTGAGCCTTACCTCCTTTAGAGCACCACCTTTATTGATGAGACGAGAGCTAATGTAGTCAAGCATCCAGTCACCTTCCCTCAGGTTGTTGCAAAAGGGGTGACCTAGGTCATTCTTCGGCCGAATGTCAGAAAGCACTGACATGAACCCTGCGTAAATAAAAAGAATAAAAAATAAAAAGAGTCTTGTATCCCAAAGGGGAAAAAAGTATAGTTTATTTTACCAATTAGGAATTTGTAGTGTGGTCCCTGGTACCTTGAAGGCCTGCATACTTTAGGGTCATCCAGGATGGGATATTGTAGCATCCTCCACCATCTTCCCGCTCCTCTTCATTGCAGTGGAACAGCAAGATATTCAGCTCAGCCAAAGACAGTTTGGAGAGGAGGCTTAGGTGTAGAGGACATTACATTACACTTACTGTGATAATGATAACAGTTAAATTTAAAATGATTCATATAATGAGGTTTCTCAAAAGAATGGAAAATAGCATAAATCTGGTGTGCTCACAATTCCAGGGAAAGTTTCAGGATGCCAGGAACATCTGGGTCAGTCAGACTGCCCACTTTGTACAGGCGATTAAACTGATAGAGCTGCGTACGCAGGAAGCCCACCAAGTCTCGAGATTTGGGGTCCAGACTCACCCTGCACAAGGATATCCACAGACCATTGACAAGATAGTAAGTAAATAAATATGGTAGCCATGATAGACCTTTTTCAGAGAACAGGAACTAAACATCCGAAATGTTGGCCTGTTTGCCAACCAAGTGCAGAGCTACGCTGGAGTATTCTCCAGATAGTTAGTATTACAGTAGATATACAGTATATGCATTTACCTGAAAGCGATCACAGTACCCGGGGTGAGACGATCAAACACAATCTCCTGGACAAACACATTACCACTATTTGTTCTGGTATCTCCTTGCTTTACAACTTGGCTGTCTTTAAGCTGGCAAAACAAAATCAGTACAATGTCCACCATTATCAGACTCTCTGTGATTCTATGCTTTTACTATTCTAGAATCATCTTTGCTCAACAGAATACTTTGTTTGATTGGTATTGGAGTGGCATTAAATGAACCTGCAAGTCAAGCAACAAGCAGCAACATACTGTATAAGTGAAAGCCACAAAATCAGCATTTAAGTCAAAGCCAACCAAAGTGAAGGTAACTTTTATGTGTACTTAAATTGTATTTATATCAAGGTAGTTGGATACAAAAACGGAAAAATAGAGATCTAAAATGAACCTTGTGCACTAACCCTAACCCTAACCCTGTGTTGTACTTATTTTTATGTTCTGAAACCTCTCCATTCATGTCATATATGTTTTAATCCTACTATTCTATTTCCAATTAAGATAGCTTAGTACTGTTTACAGTGTCAAGCCTCCGAATCTGTTTACTAGACATTACAGCGTGCTGTTCCTTCCAGCTGATGTAACAGTTTGATGACATCCTACCTTGGGGTTGCTGTGTTAGTCACTCAGGCTCAGGTTACCTGGAGTTGTTCCTTGAGCTCAACTGTGTACTCAGGCATGCCGTTTATGTACTTCTCATCTTTCACATAGGGCCCAGTGTCTCTCTTGGTTGTAAACGCCTCCAGGATCACCTCATTTATTTGGCCTGTGCAGTAGCAGCGCATGAAACATGTTATACAATGTATGATTTGTCCGAAATTCAAACATTCATTCAAATTCTAAAATTCTGGCTGATTGAAGTTTGATGGTATGCAGACCTGGTATGAACATCGGAGCTAGTCTTTCCCTGTAGTGATGTGTTTCGGGGTTTTTGAAAGCTGTTCGAGACACAGTCACCACAGACTGGTGTGTGCTCGGACAATGCCTGGTTACAGCCACAATGTCTTCATCCAGCTGGTCTACATACACCTAAAACGCCAAAATTCAAGTTCCAGACATTTTTCAGCTCAAATGAATGAATTGTAAAATCCTATTGACATCCAGACCTGTGTAAAACGTTTCTCAGCCAGCTCATGGTGAAGCCTGTTGAGTGCCAGCTTCCCTGCCAGGATGCCTGACTTGAGGTTCACCTCCCCGGTACATGAAGGCGAGGCATCCGGGTTCCATTTGGGATACAGAAGCTCCTCAGTGATCACTGAAATCTGACACAAAATAATTACGCAGAAAAGATTAACTCACCAAAGACTCAACACTAAATACTAATTTCTTTTTAGATTAACAAATCTACTGCATTTTTAGATGAAAATAACATTCCATTTGCAAGTCAAGGCTAGCTTGGGTTACTGTTAGCAAGTAGAGTCTTCTATGTCAGTTACCTGATGAGGAACCAGCTCGTCATATCCTCTAGTACTACCTGTGGCACAACACGCCATAGATTCAATTGCAGAGCTTGGGAGGCAGTCGTATACAGACCGAACCTTTAGCAGATGAAAATGAAGTGGACAGTCACACAAGAAGGAAAACTGTTTGTTGCAAATTGAACTACATTTGATTTCTGTATTTCTCCTCACGTGACCTCATTTTTTCTAACCTTAATAGGACATTCATTGTCATGGCTAACATCAAGGAACATAGCATGTGCTATGGCTGGAACCAAAGGTCTTAGGTTGGGCTGGAAGAAGGAACCAACCGGTTCTCCACCAAAGCGATACACCAACCTGCCTTCCTCATGACTGTCACCAGCACTCATTGCCTCTGGAGAAAAACACAGTCATAGTTAGTGGACAGTTAATTCTAGTCAGCTAAGTAAAATTTACTTGAATACATGGCATGATGGCCTGCTATGGCTTACCTATCTTTTATGACTACATCAACATGCACTAGCACTTCCCACAGAGTTTAGTCCAAGCCATCTTCTTACCCACCTCATCCTGCCAGCCGATGCTTTATCAGCACTCTGCATGGATTAAGTATCAGATACAGATGGCAACCAAACTCTGATAAAAGATCCTGGAGACATCTAACAACGTTAGTGACCACTGGCCGTGGCCATAAGGTATTAACAAAGGGGTTTTCAATCCAGCTCTTCAATCTAAGGAACAACCTGTGTTCCAGTTTCTCACATTTCTGAATCAGTTAACTTTATTAAACTATACTTATCAGACTTTTGAAGCTAAAACAGAGTATAAACAATATTTGGTATATCTGGTCCCTTTTATCCAGTTCAAATTGCAGGCCAGTAGACCAAACACTTTAGTAGACAAGAGCTAGTTCTTGTCTTCGAGAAAATGGTGGAAAAGTTGATGAATGGGAATTAGTCTAGGATTAGGCACCTCGTTAGAGGAAAAGGATAATTGAAGAATGTTTTCACTTATGATCAACACTGTTAACCGTAGATTTTGAGACTGCAACAAACACTATTCACACTCTAAGGGCCATAAATTATTTTATTTTTTTAAGTTTGAGAATATTGTTCCAGATTTTGAACCCTGCAGGCCAAAGCACTGTTCTCCATGCAGGTTCATCTTACCCGGATGTGGGAGGTAATGCCATGGTGAGACCTGGTCCTATGTAAAGAGCTTGGCCTGCTTTCACAAGTGTTCCTTGGCATGTAATGCAGCCATATAGCCAGGCAAGGAAGTACAGTTAAGCGCAGAAGAACGGAAATGAGAGCAGAATTGCAAAGGGCATGCATGGGGACAAGTTAGTACATTACAATTTAATTAGTACAAACTGCACAAAACAAGCGCGTGTATTAATTGAGAAAGGTGTAACATCTGCTTTAACATGCACACAAAATCCTGTATAAGCATTTCACCGTACCTCTTATGAGACTTGTAATTCCCAGACGGTTAACAAAGGTATTGTCAAGCTGGTCACTTCCTGTAAAGAGCTCAGCTATCACATACAAATTGGGCCTGACTGCCCTGGCAGCAGCTAACATCACCTGAAACACAATATATGAAATATCATAATGAGTTCACAACGTGAGTCCTGATAATTCAATTCAATTCTATTTATATAGCATTTTTTTTTTTTTTTAATGGTCATTGTTGCAATGCAGCTTTACAGAATCATAAATGATGGAAATGTGTATAAAAAGGGTGAAGAAAATGGGTGAGTGAGTGAGTGAGTGAGTGAGTGAGTGAGTGAGTGAGTGAGTGAGTGAGAGAGAGAGAGAGAGAGAGAGAGAGAGAGAGAGAGAGAGATTGTCCCAGATGAGCTGTGGGTGATGGTGGCAAGGAAAAATTCCCTGAGGTGACAATCGGAAGAAACCTTGAGGAGAAATAGTCTCAGCAGGCAACCCATCCTCATTTGGGTGATTGGGTTCTCCAATATTCTTATTTTTGTTGGACTCATCATGTTGGACTATTTAGCAGTCAAAGTGTCAATTTAGTGATTAAATAACTGAACATTTTACAACCTACAAAGTTACACTCTATGGAATAACTTATAGAATAATGTGAGCACTTGATCAGGAATTTATAAAATCCCACCTCTGCCACATGTAGAGGTGTGGAATGGCAGTTGTCCAGCCGTACACCGCAGAAGTGTTTGGCTGTTATCTCTGTGTACTTCTTCATGCGCTCCCACAGATAGGGACAGTCCTCAGGTTTATCACCATACCGGAGCTTGACATTGTCCTCCCAGCAGACTAGTTCTCTCCTCAAGTACACATTAGAGCCTGGCAGATGAAAGAATTAACAACTTCAACTAGAAAATCCCAAAGACAGATCCAGCCCCCTGTTTAGGCCACTGGTCACTGGTGACTTCCAAGCCGTAACTGGCCGATATAGTGACTTTTAGGTGTTAAGGTGAAATGCCTTGGGGTTCCTGTGAACCAGCAATGGAGCAAACTATGAGTGAATCTAGACTTTGTATTTCACCTGGTTCAGCAAAGTTCCTGAGAGGGTCGTCTGCCATGACCCATCCGTTGTGAGCCTGGATGCGACATGCATCATCTGCATTCTGAAGCAGGAGTTCCTCCATCTCCAGTGACTTGTCATCAAATGGGAAGGTGAAATACCTGCATTGTAAAAAATGTTCCAGGCGTTGTTGAATACATTTTCTATTAATTAAGCAGCACAAACACTTACCTTGGTACCAAAGGATGGTTTTTGGTCACTAAGCCAAGTTTGGGACCCTTTGCTGCAAGACGCTCATATCTCACAGTCTCCACTATGCAGTTTACAGCCTAAGCAAAAAACGTGAGAATGTCTTGGTCATTAAATATAGCTTGGAGATTTTTTTTTTTATGGACGTAAAAACCATGAACCAGTACAGACCTTCTCATGATGGTTGTGCATTTCTTCATAGTGCTCCATGTTCAACAACTCCAAATTCTCCCTGAACACACTGCAACATGCTTGTAGTGCTGACAGGCCATCCCTGTCAATTAGCACAAAGATCTTTTACTATATTTTCATTAAAAGTTCATTAAGCTTCTGAGCAACAAATTTGTACTAAATGTGTCTACTGTACATCTTGGTAACTACATCTTACTAATGTACATCTTACTAATTGTCCTGAACATGCCGCAGTATGTGCAGTACATTTATCTAAATATAATTTCTCACAATCTTTGAGACTTCTCTGAAATCAAGGCCCATCAAATTGCTCTTGAGTACTGACCCTTGAGGAACTAGCCTGCCAAACATGTCCAGCGCCACCTTCATGTCCACTGTGTTGCCAAAGCGTTTAAACTCTGGATCCTGTATAATTTTCAGCTTCAGTTTCTTCTTCATTTCTTGAATAGCTGGTTTGCCATCTACGATACAAGAACACCGGTCAAAATGATGCACTCATCTTTGATATTGTGAGCTGAGATGAGACACTCGGATCAGATGAGACACTCACTGGCCTGCAGAAGTTGACTAAACTGCTCCACGGCTCTTTCCACGTTTACCTGGAGAAACTCCCAAAGATTTAGTTGAGGGAAAACCTCATGCCACAGGAGTTCACGGAGTGTCTGGAAACAGAAAGGGCGGCTCATCTATTATGAGCTGCTATTGTATAATATAATCATACTTATACTAGTCCATAAGGTAATGCTCAGCAAATAATGATAGAACATTACTGTGCTCACGTGTAATCAAAACTCACACTGAGCTGTCTCTCATCATCAACCAAAGCTGGGAGGCCACGGTCATGGTATTTTCCATCAGCAATGTCACAGCTGAAGTGCCAGAGAGCTCGATCCAGTATCCAGGCGGGCTTTAAGTGTGGAGAATTCGCCAGGTTGTAGCCACACTCAGGATGGAGTCTAAGCCAGTCACTGTTAACTGCTACTCGGAAGGAAGAAATGTAGTAGCTTATGTGGACAGAAATGTAAAAGATGTGGCTAAGATACGCTCTCTAAGGACACTTTAATAGGAACACCTGTTCATTCCGTAATCAGGCAAACATGGCTATAGTTCTAAGAACAATATGATCACTCTTTTCAAAATGACTACTTTTTACAAAAATGGTAAACAGAAAAGATATCAAAGCAAATTGCTGAACATAAACCGGACAGATAAAGATTAGGAAAAATGTTGCCCCGTCTGTTGGGTTTTGGTGAGTCTGTGCCCACTGTAACATCAGATTCCTGGTCCTGGCTGACATTAATGGGACCCTGTACTCTGCTTTCTAAGAACTTATTGTCTGGTCACTGTGGTTGTAAAGAGTGGTTTTCAATTACGTAATTGGTCAACAGTTTCAGGAATTACCAAATCAGCCTGTCTGGCCTGAACAACCACCATTATGATGAAAGACTTTGTGAAATATTGTATGAAGGGAACATTAAGTGAAGCTCTTGATCTGTATTGATATGATTTTATACATTGTTCTGCAGCTGCATGATTGGTTGATTAGATAATTTCACAAAGGTATAATGGTGTTCCAAAAGTAATTGTATATGACATGCAAGTCATCAAACATTATATCAAACTAAATATTCAATATATGTGATTTTTTCTTTTTTAAATCAAACTATTTCTCAAAGGCAAAGTGTGCAAGCTACACAGATAGCATAAAATTGCAGCATTAATTATCTTTATTAACTTTACGATCTTTGAATCACCTTGCACGTAGATAGCATAACTTACATTCATATACCATGTGCCATTTTTAGATCTAGACAGAGGACATGCTTTAATCTCTGGTGGAGTTGCATGTCAGGAGGAGGGCAAATGTGTGACCTTGTGAATGCTGCTTTTGACACTTTGCTCATTGGATTTTAAGTCAGCAGAACTATATTTATCATCTTAGACAATTTGTCATGATCTTAGATGGACGTTCCTAAAAGGATTTACTAGTCCAGGGTTTATGAAGGTCAGTTATTTCATTTGTGCTTCAGAGTAGGGTTACAGTTCTTGTTTTACACAGTATGGAGGGTATGCAATATGTGTGAAGCTTAGCATGATCGTTCCTTCAAAATGTAACTAAATTTAGCCTGCTGTATTTTTATAAAGCTAAAATCAAATTAAACATATGGGTAGCCCTCTAGGAGCAGAGATAAATACCTTAATGACTCCCTTAAATTTGACATTTCAAGGCCATTTATTAACAAAGTTCCACTTTAAAATCAACACCATAATGACTTTCTGTTAATTCACGCCAACAAACACATCCAGATGCTGCCTCGAATGATACTGTACTGTATACTGCGTAGTCAGTGTCTTACTAAGACACACAAACAAATCTGTTCATACAGTACCATGGTTTCTGTGTATCATTTACTGCAATCTGGATCAGATGATGATGAAACATTACAACCTCACCACCAACTGAAGTTCAGCACCAACAGCAAAAATAATGGAGCTGATTTCTAAATGTTATGCAAGTTAAGATTTTCTGTTAATTCAGTTAATACCTTTTCCAGAAAGTCATTCCTTTTTTGGAAAACCCAACATTCACTATGAATGCATTTTTATCGCTGGTAAATAAATATATCATGCAAGATGTGTGTATTGTGATCAAGCATATGATCATATAACCCCAATACTGTCATCCCTGCACTGGATACCTGTTAAGTTTAGAACTGATTACAAACTAACATTACTTATGTACAAGGCTCTAAATGGTTTAGCTCCCATGGATCTAGCCAGTCTTCTGACACGTTACAGCGCTCCTTAAGATGACAAACCAAGATTTCTGGTAGTTCCCAGAATATCAAAGTCCAAAAAAGGGGGTAAAGCATTTTCATATTTAGCTCCCAAGCTTTGGAATAGCCTTCCTGATAATGTTCGGGGCTCAGACACAGTCTCCCAGTCTAAAATCAGACTCAAGACACATCTCTTTAGCCTGCCATACACATAATTTATCTTATAACCTCATACTTTTATCTAGTCCTGCTAATATAATGAACGGTAACTATGCCAATTCTTTTCCACCTGTTCTTTGTTTTCTACCCATCCCGAGGCACCTGGAGATTGTGCCAGCTCCAGTAGACAGAGGCCAACCCTGTGAGGATCCTGAAGCATCCAGAGAAGGACCAGCTCCAGCTGGATTCTGCTTCACAATGATTTGGAGCTACACATACTGCTAGACATCTTCTGTTATATTGAACTTCCAGCTGCCTAACACAGTACTGTATGTTAGCATAAAATTCCTGCTATCTGTTATGACTCAAATGAGGATGGGTTTCCTGTTGAGTCTGGTTCCTCTCAAGGTTTCTTCCTATTGCCATCTCAGGGAGTTTTTCC
>JAQQZT010000033.1:3903197-3917708 GCA_030068275.1 Clarias platycephalus | reverse complement strand
TACTTGAGTAGATTTTTATAAGGGTAACTTTACTTGTACTTCAGTAAAAGTTCACTAAAGTAACAGTACTTTCACTTAAGTACAAAGATTTAATTACTCTTTCCATCTCTGGGTTATAGGCATTAAGACTAAGACTCATGAATGACTTGTGGGGGGGGCAAAAAATAAATAAATAAATAAATAAATAAAATAAAAATAAAAACACACTTTCTCAGCTCCAAGTGAGCCACATTCTACAATTTATCAAACCCCCTTTGAGAAATCTGTATTGAACTGCTGCCAAGAGAACACCAGGACAAATTACGGCCTTCTTCTGGATACCTCTATTACTAAGGCTAATGTTTTGACCGGAGGACGGTTAGGTTAGATGTATGGAACAAGCATCAGTTCGTATAGAAAACGATCCTGTAATTCTAACCACCAGATGATACTGATATCTACAGTTGAAACAACTGATTCTCTATAAAGAGCTGCCATGTTTGCATTTGTTTGTTTGCTTAAATCAACATGGTGTAATGTTATAGATGATATATACGTAGCAATATTGTAAATATGAAGGACATGAAGGAAGATATGTAAATATATTATTATTATATCCATCTAACTAGCACCAAAGGGCTTCTGGGAAAGAAACTGAAGTGGCATCGATATACACACAGGGGTTAACAAAGCATAATAATCCAAGCAACTAATTAACACAGTGTATAAATAACAATTAACAATCGAGGTCAAGGAACAGTGAAACTAAATACATGTCAGTGTGTGTGTGTGGGTGTGTGTGAGTGAGCGAGAGAGAACCAGGGAAAGAACCAATGATTTGATTCTTTAAGCAAGTGAATAATATATTAGATCTTCTTGAGTGTCTCTGAGCTCTGGTTTCATCGGACGTGTATTGTGACGGGAGGAAAAGAAAAAAAAGCAGAAACACAAAACAACCTCTCTATATGAAAATCGCACAAGTGAAAAGGGTAAACAGGCTGGAAATCAGTTAACCAAAACAGTCCTCCCGTTGTGCTGCATTAGCATAAAACTTAAATCAGATGGCATGTGTGGGAGTGAGAGGCACTGCTGTTCTAACCTTTTTACTTTGTGTTTGTTTAAGAAAAACCACACACTCACGCTTGCTGGCTTTTTTAATCTGTTTAACTCAAAGCCCTTTAAGTTTATCTAAAGATACAAAGACACCATTTAAACCAAACGGTACAGAATGTACCTTGGCGGACAATAACGCAGGCTTATCCATGTGCAAATATGTATACGTCTTACCTGCTCGACTCCATACGCTGTTGCAAACTCCATAAATTCCTCGATGCGCACGAACCCGTCTCCATCCTGATCGAGAGCTTGAAAAACAGCCCGCAGTGCCGACCCTTCCTCCTCCTGTGGCCCGGGTGCTGGAAGCGCACCTGCACCTACACTCCCGTCCTGGATCGTATCTGCGCTCACACATAACTCCAGAGGCATTTCGGCATCATCGAGACCGTCAGGAAAAACAACGTTGTCCTCCATCAGAGGTGGACATGTTTCTCTGCAGGGAGACTCGTCGGTGAGCGAGTTCAGTTGTGGCACTGCTACCTGAGACAGGTCTGCTTGGTCAGGTAGATCGGTTTCCTCGTCTACCCTCACATCAGGTGACGACCCGAGTGTTGATGTCGCCTCTCCCCTTTCCTGCTCCAGTGCCATGCCCACTTGGCTTACTGGACTATGTGCACCTGAGAGGAGGGTGGAGTCTAGAAGGCCAGAAACACTCTCAAAAGCTTCTTTCACCTCCCGGATACACATGACTTCAACTATTGGGCTTCCTGGTGCAGATAATGTTGCACTCACTCTGCCATCAAATGTTTCAATCGGAGTGTGTTTTTCCTGAAGTTCATCATGAGTATCACTTGGAGGTACAGATTTTTCAGATACATAGTTATGGGCACCTAAGCAATGGCTCTCTGAGTCATCCTGCGTGTTTGGCTGCTGGTTAATCTCAGCCATACAGTCATTTGAGTTCTGGCAGTGTTGAGCTGTACCGTTCACTGAGGTGTGAACAGACGCCACCTCCTGAACGTGGCCATCCACAGCAGCTTGAGTATTTGTAATTTTCTCTAATATGTCCACATTGGACAAGTTGATTGTCTGTTCTTTGCTTGTTTCCGCAAAAAGATCATGTTCTAATGAGTAGTGTGTTTGAGATTCAGAGTCAAGTGAGGTTGTTTCAGTCTTTGCATTTGCATCAAGGGTAAAACAAACCGAAGGAGAAATCAGAGTTGGTTCTTCGTCCAAGGCGGTAAGTGTATCCATCAAACTCTGTTGCTCAGAAGCAAGTGGTTTTGGGTTATGGGTGTCACTAGAATGAAAGTCGGATATTACGGAATGGTCCGAGTTTTTGTTCAAGTCACTTGTGTAAGTACAATGTTCTATGGCACTCTCAGAACCATGCGTATTCAGAGGAAGCTCATCGTTACTGTACGAAGGCAAGACGTCAGGAGAAAGTGCGTTGTTAGAGGAGAATGTGGACCCTACTGGTGCTGTTTGCTCAAATTCTAATGTAGGTGATGACAACAGAACTGCTGCACTGAAATCATATTCAAGCTCCTGTACCACAGAGTCTTTAGGTGTTACGTCTCTCTCCACTACGTCTTTCATTTCTACACTCGTTTCATAATCCCATGGAGGTGGACCATCGGTCTCTATTGACTCTGGTGCTGTTCCAGGGTTGGCCTCAGAATCTGACCCTGCAAAAGTTCTTTCTTGTACAGATGGTTTCCTCGATGCTGACATTCCCGGAGGTGACTGTGGCCTGGACAAGACCTCAGGCATTTCATTAGATATCGTGTTACTAATAGATGGTATATCACTCTCCTGTTCTGAAGACAATCCTGTGATTGTGGTCTCTGCTGTCTGGAGGATATCATTACATGGTTGTACAGGTGACTCCAAAAACAGTGTTGGTATGAGTTCATCTGAGATGTCAAGGTGGGAAACCAAACATTGTGATGAGGAAGACAAATCGTAGATAAGGGGCAAAGTCTCAACATTACGGGATGCAGTCCTAGTTGAGCTTTCCTCAGCAACATCCGGCAAATTTGCACATAAGAGATCCGTCAATTTCTCTGGTGTGGTTTGTGAGGAGGTTGTCCAGTGTGGGGCTGGACTCTCACTAGTCCTATGAGCAGTCGGGGTTTCAGAGTGTGTCCGGTCCAGCACGGGATCTAGAGCAAGCTGGCCTATGAGGCCATCTAAAGGGCACTCGGAATCGATCTCCACTACGGATCCCGAAACGTTCACAGCCTGCATAGAGGTGCAAGTGTGTGTAGGACTGGGTGCAGTAGAATTTAAACTGATGAGATCTGGTGTGTCCACATCATGTGACCTTTCACCGCAGTCCCCTTCAGCCAGTTGCTGTTGAACAGACTGCTGTTTATCCCATGACGGAACGACACAGTCGGAACCTCGCTCCCATGGATAAGCCTGATCTAATCCAGAATACCGAGACGCCCGGAATAATTCATCTAGATTCAAAGAGCTGTCCTGAAATATCTCATCAAAGCTCAGAGAGACAATACCACCATCTCGCCTCTGATGTCTCTCAGCGTTTTCGTGGCCACCGTCAGCGGCGGCAACTTCGTCGTCATTATGCAAAAGAAGAAATCCGAGCGAATTCTGGTCAGATTCCCAGTCGGAATGACCTCGTGGGCTGGAGAGAACCTGCTCCATTTAGGAGCGCCGTTCCTCTCCGGCAGCGTCGAGGCTCCAGGAGGTATCCTTTTTTATTAAAACTCCAATAAGTAATAATATTTGGAATTGCGAGTTAACTGGCGTCCACTGCCTAGAGTGCTTGAAGGTAAATAATTAACCACCTCAGTTTAACTTCACTACAGTATCGCCATGTTTTAGCTCGGGTTCATTTATTTATTCAGGCATGAAAGGTTGCTCTGTTTCATGTTTTTTTTTCCCCTTCAATTCTAACTTTAATAACATCCCCTGATCCACGTTGCTGTCTAAAAATTATAAAATAGCATCACATTGACTTTCCGGTTTTGGAATAAATAGAAATTCAGTACCTTTTGATAAAAGAAATAAAATGAACAAATGATATTTAACATTTACTTTAGTTCTCACCTGAGTGACTTAGTTAAACATTAGTTAGTTTAAAAAATGTAAACGTATCTAACACTGTAAAGCAACATGACATCGGTCTAGACTACATGAAGTATAATCTATGTGTTTAATATCTACTCAGGTTTAACTAGAGATAATGAAACACACAGCTGTTACACAAACACACACCTACATCTGATTCTTCTCACAGCTGACTAAAACGACCTAGGAGAAAGAAAAACAAAACATAACTGCTATTAATAAACTTGAACGGCATTTTAAGACCTAAATAATTAAGATTTTTCATACTATTTAGGTCTACCTGATGGTGTTCACCCACCATTACAACATCACAGCTCATTCCCAATCAGAATAGCACCTAGCTTCTAGTGGCCTAAAATCACTCCTCTATCGATTTTTTTTACTTCGTAATACCTCATAATATGCTTTCATATGAAACATTAGACGGATTTACGCGCTTATCTACAGCTTTGTGAGAAACATAAATCCGTAAAGTACAGAGATTTAAGGATTTAAAGTGCTAACGCTGAGGAAGGCTAACCGGTTAGCTGAGGACGCTAGCTAACAGCATCCCTTCCTCCCTGACAGAAAAAAACAAACAAACGAGAACACGGAACACACGGAGAAATTAGTCTTAACTTAAGACTAAAAAAAATGAATATTTTAAATATATATCAATAAAAATGTCGCCAGATGTTTTATTTTCCTCAGGGCCAGATGCGCGAGAAGCCGTGCGCGCGCGGAGTACGTTAATCCACCTGTGCTGATGCTAGCACCGTTAGCATGTATAAATGTCGAACAAAATCCCGTTATTCCTTCATATTAAATTCGTTTTTCTCAGAAATTCCACGATATTCCCAGACAAATCCTTATTTCAATTTTTTTGTACAAAAAAAAAGTCTTTGTGCGTCCATATCCGCAAAAAAATAGGATTTTATTTTCGTTTCAAATAAGAAAACAGTCCTGTCGTTTTCCACCAAGGATTGATAGCAACTCGCATCAGCAGCAATAACACACGCTCTCACACACACAAGCCGCAATAGACACCAACGCAAGCACTCGCGCATGCGCAGAAGCGCCCCCTGCAGTCCGCCGGTACCAACCGCAAGGCGCCGAGCATCTTTTTTTTTTTTTTTTTTTTCTAATCAGCGTTTCTCTGCGCATTGCTGCTGCTGCTGCTGCTTTATCACCTCATAAACGTTGTATCGAATGAAACAACTAACAAGTATGATTATGTTTAACATTTTAACATCACCCCCTCCTTCATCTTTCAGTTATAGTGAACCGGACCACGGGCCGAATCCCAAATCACTCCCCGACACCTACAGGAGTGCACACTTCAGCAGGTGTGGATCAGTGGGTACTGGGGGCTACACACCTTACATAGTGGGCCAGCGTGTCCAGAACCAGAGATGTTCCGGATTCAACCCACGTCTTGAATCATTTAAAGGGGTAGATCAGTGATTTATACACACACACATGCCTCTGGCTGTAGAATTTATTTTTTATTAACTTTTAGAAAAGACAAAAACATAATTTTTCACCAGAATCTCCTTGCCTTTCAATACACTTTGAAAAAGTTTTCATATTCCCTCATTAAAAATATTTTATTCTGAGCTGCGAGCCACAAAAGCATTGCTGTCGTCACTTCTTCATCAGGAATGTATCTTCGTCATCATTCAGGAGACCAAACAGGTGATGGAGCGAGATAAGGACTATAGGGAGGATGCTTTAACACTTCAATATGAAGACAGTGTGGGCAGATGTATGCGGACGTGCATCACCACGCGAGATCACGACGTCCTCGAATGGCGGCTATCTTGTGTTAAATCCACAGTTTAGGCTTCAGCTCCTCAATAAACGCCTCACTGTAACGAGAACTGTTGATTGTCGAATCTTTTTTCCGATAATGTTTCAATACTGGCTCTTGAGAATCCCAGAAAACTGTAAGCATTGATGAATTTTCCGGCTGATGGTTGACTTCTGAAAATTTTCTTCTATCTTCAATTGATTATGTTCCCGTTTCATACACTGCCGTTTACTCTCAAGCTCGTAGTGATGAATCCGTGTCTTTTCACCAGTATCCAAACGCTTCTGTTTGTGCTCTTCTGTTAGTTGTTTCAGCACCAGGTCCACCCTCAGACTACAAAAAATAAGAAAACTTTGCTTTTGCACTTTGCTCTTCCTTCATGCAGACTACAAGCTGGGCGTCCATTTTTACTCACACCGCAGTTACAAATAAACAGATGTAACACTTCACACCTGCACAGCAGTGACTGGAGACACAGTAGCCTTGAACGGAAAGCGCTGATAAGACAGTGTGGCCAACAGAGTGTGAATAATTTTTGACATCCCCTCGTCATATATATGACAGGTACAACCCCTTGTCCCTGGAGTGGTACCCTCAGTGTAGCCTTTGTGTCTACTTTCTGTTTGGGCAATTTGGAAATACCAGTCCGCCTACAACTCGCGTATCTGAATAGTAGGATGAGACTAAGGTCTCATGTGGAAACCCCCAGCCCTGGAGGTTGTGAGGCGACAGTGCTAACCACTAAGCCACCACGGGTGTACAGTACCTTAAATCTTTTTAAAGGTACTTTATGTGCAAGTGAAACATGCACATTGAAGGGTACCATGATACCATGCTTTGCCAACTCACTGCTCCAGGGTGTATCGTGAGATTCTTGAAATTCTTTCGTTCTGTAAACACTGTTTACACATCCTTCCAATCATTTAACTCATTTGCCATCATGGCAACAAATTGACCTTTGCCCTTAGACCTAGAATGTTTCATGAGGTAACATCTCCCTTTTTTGTTGCTATTATTGTTTAATCTTTACTGTTTTACTAATTTAATACTTTGTAAAAATAAAAAAAATAAAAAAAAAGAGCCTTTGCGCCCTCTAGTGGCTAGTTCAAAATAGTACAGACAAACAAGGCACCAAGAAGTAGCAAGAATTCTGTTTTATTATGGAAATC
This sequence comes from Clarias platycephalus, assembly GCA_030068275.1. Taxonomy (NCBI): domain Eukaryota; kingdom Metazoa; phylum Chordata; class Actinopteri; order Siluriformes; family Clariidae; genus Clarias; species Clarias platycephalus. Next base: position 3,910,619 of record JAQQZT010000033.1, on the reverse strand, counting down.
TTGTCAGTAGAACTAGAATAGAAAACATCAAATTTAACTTTATATAATAACAATGTTAACTCTACAGTGGGATCCAAGAGAAAAGAACCAAAGAATTCTCTCTCTCTCTCGTATATGTTTGTTACAGTGGTATAAACAAAGCCTAACCTTACCTGAAATGTCAGGATAAGTTGATTATAAATGGGTTATATGGGTAGAAATTATAGTAATTATATTTTAATGCAGCTCCAGTGAATATCAGTGTGTACATTTAAATAATGTGTCCATTACTTAACTGTCTTTTTTATTGAATAAATCTTCAGGATAAATCTTTAGGAATCTTTATTTCACTTCTCCAGTCATTAACAACAGTAATCTTGTGTGGAGAGTACATGATCTCCAGAAGGCACATTAAATGCAGGATTATTTCACAGACCAGTGTCAAACCTACCACATGATACATACTGATGAAAACAGTTGAGTGTGTGCGGTATCTTATATTATCTACTGTAGTTTAGTGATTAGAATCTACATGAGTGTTTTTGTCGCCTCCCAGATCAGGTTTATTATTTGTCTCTCCTTTTCTCTTGTGACCAAAGATCTAAAAAAGCAAAGACAGAATAATGAGAGCAATTAAAGGGGTAAAAAGACAAGTCAAACAAAATGCTCGTCAGCGTGAGTGAAGGTGATGCCTGTAGTCTCGATAAAGTAGGAGGCGTGGCTTCTGCACTTGTTGGTAGGTGTGGTTTCTATGCATGTCAGTCCCAGTTGAGAAAGAGGCGTGGCCGGTGTGCAAAACCAGTACCTGTCAGGGAAGGAGGCGTGGCCACTATGCTACTCAGTCCCAGTAAAGAAGGAGGTGTGGTCTCTGTTCATATCAGTCCCAGTAAACGTTCAGTAAAGTAGGCGTGGCCATTGTATCTATCAGTCGCAGTAAAAATGAGGAGGCGGGGCCTGTGTTCTTATTGTCAGAATAATACAATTGAAACTTTCACAAATTTGTCCCATTTCTTCTGCAAATTGAAATATTAGATTACATATTAATGTCATTAGTACTTAGTTAATCAAAATGTAATGAGAAAGGCATAATGTCAGATGTGATCAATTCAAATCATAAGTGTTTGTATCGAATTAATCATTTGTGTATACATAGTGGTAAATTTGGTAAATTATACATAATGGTTGGTGAAGTATGTGTGTATCATTGGAAGTGAAAAGCGAAGAGAAGAGCAGCACCACACCCAGCAATCAGCAATGTAATCAGTCAATCAAGTGAATTAGTCCAATTTAGCAAGCGCTCGTATTTGTTTACAATTAAAACAGTACAAAGACGCACAATAATAATTTCACACAGTAGTTTTGCCCACTGCAATTTTCACACTCATTAAAGACACACAAACACACACACACACACACACCTGTGTGCAGTGCTGCCCCTCAGAGTTTAGCAGAGCGAGATGAGTGTATACCCAGCAGGCGCTCCACATCATTGGCCGAGGTAAGCCACGCCCCTCCGTCAGCCACCACGGTAGCACCGGTGACATACGACGCCGCGCGGCTCGCTAGGAAAAGAACGGCATGCGCCATTTCCGTTTTATTTCCCGCCCTCTGCAGAGGGATAGTCCGGAAAATTCCTGCGCTTTCCGCCTGCGAGCCGCCTGAACCAGAATGAAAGAGAGCAAACCATAAACAGGAAGGAACGAACCATCTAAAAATAGTCCTGAAACTCACAATGTCAAAGCACAAACTCGTACCAAGCCTGCGGTAACCCTCAGTGCCTGAGATCGGACCCGGGGCCACGGTGTTCACCCTCACGCCGCTGGGACCCCACTCTACTGCCAAGTGTTTCGTCATGGCATCTACACACAATATGGAGCAAAGAAAAATATTTATATCACATTCAGGAAGTGATGTTAGGTGTGGTGATAAAGTGACATCTGTGACACTCATGCCTAGTTTCATCGACTCCGCTCAGGTAGCTTGTTTTGCCCAAAGAAAAGACTGGTTAAACAGATAATGTGGTTTTCTGTCATCACTTGAAAACAGTTCAGGCCACGCCCACAAACAAATACTCACCGTTAGCAGCTTTTGCCGACCCAGCATGCACCTGGAGCGCTTGACCTTTGTATCCGAGCGTGGCCGAGATGTTTACTATGGAGCCACCGTGATCCTAACACACACACATGCACAAAAAACCCACACGCAGTCAAGAAGTGTTTTTCTTTAATGCGTAATTAAGTGTTATAATAATAAATATAACATAAAATAATCTATAATAATTATGCGTTTTATTACTTTGAACCATTTTTCATAGACGACTTTGCTGGTGTTAAACGTCCCCATGGTGTCAATCTCCATAACCGTCTTGAAGGCGTTGAAGGACAGAGCCGAGGCAGGACACAGGAAGTTCCCCGCCGCGTCTGTAAAGACAGACAGACAGACAGACAGACAGAGGAGAATCTGTGGCTGTGGAGTCTGACATTTTAGACTATAGCTACGTTTACATGGACGATGTTTCTTCAATCTGATTAAACTCATTCTGATTAGAGAGGAATAGTTTGCTGTCACATGGCCGTGTACGAGCATAAAGCATTTAATAATCAGAACAGAACATTTGTGACATGCGCAAAGTGGTGCTGTCCGATGTGAAGCGTTTAATCTGCCGGAAATATAACAGAGGATTATATAACTTTGAAGTTAGACCAGGATTCAAATCTTTTCCAATAAATCCCGCTTGCTTCGTTGTGATTGGTTACAAAATCCAGTCTCATCTGTGATTGGTTAGATGCTGTACAACTAGGGATGGGAATCACCGCTCACCTCCCGATACGATATTATCACGATACCTTCAATTTATTATTCGATTAAAACTGAGTTTCTGTAAGTATCAGGATTTTTATATATCTCCTGATTCGATATTACATTTTCCCAGATTTTGTTACAATTTTAAAAAGGTTTAATGGGTAATTAAATGTAGCTTGTTCTAGAAAAAAAAAGCTACATTTAACTGAGCAGCACATATCCTGCCATAATTATTAGTTCTTAACAAACTTAATAATAATAAGCAAATAATTCACTCCTATCACATGGGATGAAAACAGTACAGTACGCCACATGAAGGATTATAAAGACACGGTGATGTTCTACCACCTCAAATGCCACCAATGTCTCAAAAATCAACTTCACAGTGAGCACGCCGGTTGAGTGACTGCGAGCACGCGGGCGCAAGCGGCATCTGACGCACAATTATTTGGTCTTTCGGCTGATCCTGGCAAGGGGTCACCACACTGGATTTTCCGTTGGATGCCCTTCCTGACGCAGTCCTCCCATTTCATCTAGGCTTGGGACCGGCACTCGGAGACTGGTGTAAGTGTGTGTAATGAGTGTGTGAGGCTAAGTCGCTCACAGAGTTTGGAGAAAAAGGCAGATCTGAGCATTTTATCACACACTGTTTTTGATAATGTAACGCCATAAAATGCGTGACTGTTGTGCCAATCGGAAGCTTCTGCGCTCAGGACAGAAACGTTTTATATCTGAGGCTGATCACAGGCCAATCAAACTGGCCAATTAAGTCACTATCTGATCGACCGGTTCATCTTTTATAAACGTAAAAATAGTTTAACAAAATAGATTTTGTGTGGCGATACGTGAGTCACCACACAAAAGAATCACGATTCATAACTGAATAATTTTTTTTCCTCATCTCTATTTACTACATGGGAAATGCGAGCCAATCAGTGCTCCTGATTAAGTTATTATCAGTGGAATATTACGGTCCATGTAAACACGCTTTATGTAAAACATTACATAGTTTCTTTGGGGTTTTTTTGTAATTACGCAAAAACACTTTCAGAACATTTCTCTACACTGTGGCTAGACATGAATACATCATCGTCACAACTTGTGTATCTAACAGCTTGCTCATGCTAATTTCAGCACATACGCTAGACGCATGCAAGTATCCAATACACTGAAGAACCCAACGTACTATTGATAAGAATATCAACGCGTCCAAACTCTTTCAGCGTCTCGTCTACGGCGTTAGAGATGGTGTCTGGCTGACGCACGTCCACCTGCAGGGGGAGGCAGTGTCGTCCTGTCGCGCTGGTCAGCTTCCTAGCCGCCTAAAAAAACACCCAAATGAAATGATAATGACACATGAGGTTTGTCGCTTGTGATGTCGGAGCCTCAGAAAAGTTGGTACCTCAGTGAGCTTCTCCAGGTTCCTGCTGGCAATCACCGTGTCACAGCCGTGCCTGAAAGACATGCGCCTTATCTGTTGGTTGAATATTAATTAAAAACTACAGAGGAGGTGGAACAGAAGGCGACACCCTGCTGAGGTCTGAGTGAGTTGAAACAAGCAGTACCTCATTAGGACCTCAGCGATACGGAAGCCGATGCCGGAGCCGCCGCCCGTTACGAAGGCCACTTGATCCCTGCAAAACAATATTTATTTATATGGAGATCAAAGATAGGGAGAAATTTATGCTGTGTAATAACCTGACACTTGACCTGAGTAGGAAAAACATCAGGGGTCTGGAGCGAAGAAAGAAGAACAAGAAGTGCGGGGAAAGAAAAATTAATAAGGAATAATGGATAAGGAGAGATACAAGATAATGAATGAGGAGTAACGGATAAGGATTGAGTTAAAAAAAAATAAGGGATAAAGAATAAACAGAGAAGAATAATACATAGGGAATGGGAAGTAAGGAAAGAGGAATAAGGTATAATGAGTTGGTAATTAGAGATGCAGCATCAGAAATACAGAGTTATAAGCAATAAGGGATACGCGATAATGAACGAATAATAAAGAATGAGGAAATAATAGGTATAGACTAAAGAATTATCAGGGATATGGAATAAAGTATAAGAGAATAAGAAAAAATTAAGCTTAAGGAGAAAGAAGTCAGAATGCGGGAACCTGAACAACAATGTATAATGAATAAACAAGAAGCATCAAATGATACGAGATAAAAGACAAGGAATGAGAAATTTTTTTATTTTTAATTAAAATTCTTTTAATGAATTAATGAATAATAAGGAATAAAGAATGATTAATCAGGAATACTGTGTGCAGGCTAAGAAATAATCATGGATATGGAAAAAGATGAGGAAAGATGAACAAGGAATTTTGTATTTGGAAAAATGAATAAAAAAAACAGGGGCTAAGGCATAAAGTATAATAGGCAAGAAATAAGAGATTGGGAATCAGGAATAAAGTATACTGAAAAATATATATGGGATAATGTTTATGAAGTAAGGATGTGGACAGACAAACAAGAAGTGGGTAAAGAGGAATAATAAATGATTATCAGTAATAATAAATGAAGAAAAATGACTGAGGAGTAAGGAATAAAACATAACAAATGATGAAAAAGAAGTAAGAGACAGGAATAATAAGGTATGATTAATAAGCAATAATAATTAAGGACTAAGTAACATTGGGTAAGAAGTGGGAATTAGATATAATGGAAATATAGAATAAGGAATAAGGATTAAGGAGTGAGGGGTGATAAGAACTAATGATATAATGAAAAAGAATAAGAAAAGAGGAATCAGGAATAATGAATAAGGAATTATGAATGAGGAATAAAAGAGAGGGGATAAGAAATGAAGCATGCGCATTAAGAAATGATGAGTAAATATTAAGAAATAATGGAAGATTTTTAGGAATACGAGATAAAGAAGAAGGGAGAAAGACGAAGCAGTGCGGATAATAAGTAACAGCATAAAGGATAAGGAATAATGAATGAGGATGAAGAGATAAACAATATGGAAAAAAGAAGTAAGGAATAAAAGAAATGAGACATGGAATAAAGAATAGTTAACAATAACGATAATAAGTAAGGACTAGGCGGCACTAGTGGGTAACACTGTCACTGTGCACCTCCAGGATCGAGGGTTCGATTCCCGCCTCGGGTCTGTGTGTGTGTGTGTGTGTGTGTGTGTGTGAGTGAGTGCATGGAGTTTGCATGTTCTCCCCGTGCTTGGTAGGCTCCCACAGTCCAAAGACATTAGATTAAGCTAACTGGCGTTCCCAAATTGCCCTTAGAGTGTGAATGAAAGTGTGAGTGTGTGTGCCATGCTCCAGGGTGTACCCCGTCTCGTGCCCTAAGTCTCCTGGGCTCGGCTCCAGGCCCCCGCGACCCTGTACACAGGATTAAGCGGTACAGACGATGAGTGGGTGAGAAGGAAGTGATGCAGAACGGTGCCGTGTGCAGAACGGTGGCGTCTCCAGGGTCGATGGTTCGAGTCCCGCCTCAGATCAAAGACATGTAGAGCTGGCTAAAAAGTGGTGTTTCCCAAATCCCCGAACAATGGACAGGCCAAAATATGGAGAAAGGAAAAAATAAATAATAAGGAATGTGGAGTGGAATATATGGACTGAAAAATGAGGAAAGGTGAATTTAAAAAAAAAAAGGGAATAGGGGAGAGGGTAAGAAGTAAGGGAATAAAGGAACACGTTGTAAGTGCTGGTGTGTGTGTGTGTGTGTTTACTTGAGCAGGTCCTGGCAGTAGATGTGTGTGTATGAGCTGAGACACTCGTCCGTGTGCACGTCCTCCGGAGCTTCCGCCATTCTCTCAGACTACACGATAAAAAGTACACGTTTATTGAAGTAAATGTGTGTTTTGTAACAGAGTGAGTAACAGAACAGAGAGACTGAGCGCAGGAGGAAGCGGTTAGTGTTTAAGCAGAAAGTGCGGTTCAGGATCACACTGGAACTTTACCTGAGGTTTAAAAACACCGACAGCGCGTGCACCTGGAAACAAGTTAAACAAATCAGACTGTGTGTAAAATTTTACACCAAAAAACACAAACACACACACTACAATAAAGACAACAACACGGCCGAGTTACGGTCTACACCGGACCTTGGACCGACCCGCGGGTGACGTGTTGTCCGCGCGGTGCATGATGGGACTCGTAGTGTGGACTCTGTGTAGTTTCTGTCTCTGTTTAGTTGGTTGCACACAATATTATCCACAAATGTAAAAAGTATAATGTATAATATATACTATATCATGTATAATATATACTATATAATATGTAATATAAGCACTGTACTATACTACACTACACATATATGTATAATGCATATGTAACTACGCAAGACAAATATTATTTAGTTAAATAAAATAATCTGAATTATATATCTTTTTTTCTAAATTTATTTATTGCAATTATATGTGTAATATATACTAATATTAAAACATAAAGAAACTAATTTCACTTAATATGTTTAACATTTTATTGTTATATAATCATATAACTATTTACATACAATATAACGCAGCATGGCGGCACGGTGGTGTAGTGGTTAGCACTGTCGCCTTGAACCTCCAGGGGTCCGGGTTCGATTCCCGGCCAGGTTCGATTCCCGGCCAGGCTCGATTCCCGTCTCTGTGTGCATGGAGTTTGCATGTTCTCCCCGTGTTTGGTGG
>JAQQZT010000033.1:3876985-3888204 GCA_030068275.1 Clarias platycephalus | reverse complement strand
TTTTATGCATTTTTTTGTTTTTTCTGCAAAATAAAATTAACCCGGACAGAAAAAGGGGGCGTCACGTCATTGACCCAAACACAGAACGTGGATAGATTGAAGAGCCGCAGACGAGTAGTGAAAGAGCCGCAAGCGGCTCGCGAGCCGCGGGTTCGCCAACCCTGGTCTACTGCATACAGTAACTAATCTACAGCCTTTTGCATTAGCAGAAACAGAGAGAGTTTCTTATCACGAGTCCAACCTTACACTTCACAGGACTGGAAATTCTGTAAATGTCACACACATGTTGATGTTTACACTTTTTAATCTGAGAAGTGTAAGGTTATATAATATATGAGCATAGAATCATATTTTTATTATAACAACCCCTTTATTACTCATCCTGACTCCTTATGTGGTAAGACTTCCTATAGCCTGTTTCCAGATGAATATACAAACAGCTTGTGTCTTGCAGAAAATGTGAATGTATTTTCCATCGTCTGTCTGTCTCCGGGTCTCTCTATGACTTACATGTTAATGACTGGTTCTTTTGATGTACGGGATGAAAGACACAGGGCACCTGGCCAAAAGCTTAAATATGTTCTCTTGGCTTATAATAAATTTGTCGGCCGGTAAGTGGATCAAAGTGCGGTGGACACAACAAACAATGATTCTTCTTTTAAGTCTTATCTTATAACATACGCATTTGGACTCTCTTCTTCTTAAACCTAACAAGGAGGCTTATCGAAATATTAAAAATGTAGAAATCCACATGGACCGAGAACCTGACCATGTGAAAACCAAACAAAAAAATCATGACGTGCAAAAACAATTTTGTCATATACCTATTCAGCCAAAATCATGTACAAAAACCTGTACACCTGGATAAAAAAAATCAGAACATGTACAAAACCTGTACACCTGGATAAAAAAAAAAATCACCTCAGGTTTACAGATAGCATATTACAAACTAAATGAGCTTTAATCTGCAGTGCTGTACCACAAGTCTGTCCTCTGGGGCCATACATCATTTCTGAATTTCTCAATTATGAATGCAGTTTATCCTGTTCTGAATAATGAACTCTAATTAATAGTGCATAAACTTCGTGCATAAGGTGCAAGGTAAACATTTCTGATATTCATTCTGTTCTTTTACTAATTTACATTCATAACCTAAGTCAATACCTTATAAACATAAACCTATAGCGAGATAACAATCAATAGACTAAAACATTAGAAGCACTAAATAATTTTTATTCATTAACAGATATTGGAATTAAAACAGGCATTTAATTACAAGATATAATTACAATATATTCCTCTGTTTAAGGCTGTTTACATTACCCTGCGCGTGCTCCTCGTGCGGCAGCGTGTCCGGACGTTTCTACGGTTACACACAGCCTCGGATTCTGATTGGTTGCCTTTACTTCCGTATCATTTTATAGATTTGACGGATTCGCTTTCCTTTAAATTTTATTACCATCACTGCAAACATTATCGCGCGCTCTTTGACATATTTATTAATATCATTCTTGTTTTATAATTCGAAATAATAATTACAAAAGTAAACCGGAACGCTAGTGTTAGCCAGTTCTCTCCGGACGCATTTCGGAGTGGCACAGCATGTGTTTGTTGCCCGGTCACCTGCTCAATGTGAGAGAGAGAGACAGAGACATGTCCACATCAGGACGGTGTGTGTTTAAACACTTACTGCACTATTCTTTAAGTCCTGGACTGTTCAATTCGGCTGTTGTGAGGTGAGTGAAGCTTTAATTATTAATCTAATCATTAACATAGCTTTTATATTCAATCAATGATAAAGATTTAGCTCAGTAAGCTGACTGCATCCTAAATGCATTCCAGTAGTGATGGTGAGGTGAAGCCGCACTCAGGTGTCCAGCCGAGAGTTTCACCAAACGGTTCATTTTATGAAGCTTCATTTAAGAACTCAATATACTGACCTCTAGTGGACAGACTGTGTGTAGCAAATAGATGCGCAAGCAGTACAGTTAATATAGACATGCAGCTGCAAGTAATGTTACACTCACCAGTGACAGTCGTGTGTGTGTGTGTGTGTGTGTGTTTGAGAATACACTGTTCAATGGAAGTGGTTATGCACATAACCAGCATCTCCAATCATTTGAAAATTAAGTGAACTAGAACACAATCGGCTAAAACATGGTATTGCTGCTAAAAAGAGTCTGATCTCTGTGAAAAAGTATAATATAGGATTATATAACACCATTTTTCATAATAATTAACGCTTCTTATCTCCCGATCCATGCTTCATTTTTTGTAAACAGGCTTACACATTTATATTTTTATCAGATAAAAAGAAATACAATTTAATGTCCTTTCATGTCTGTAACATTTTTAAATTCAAACCTTTAATGATTTCAACTGTCATTCAGATTAAACTTGGTCAATTTAGATTTCACATGAAAAGCCATGAATTTGACATCGTTACGGATACTACCATTTGTTTTTTTTGGAATATTGAATTTTCTACAGAATGGATTAAGGAACAATTTCATATGCTATTCATATGCTACTAGAAGCTTACACCAATTTTATTGTCAATATTCATAAAGAAATATAAATAATTAGCATTTTAAATTATTATTGTTTGAAGCGAGACAATATAACACTGAATAAATGGCCATTTTTTGGGCACATATAAAATCATCTCTCTTTAAACGCCTAAAGTTGGCAACTTGAAATTTTTAGGGAAGCAAGATTGGTCACTTCCATATTCCATAAACCTCAGAAGTAGGTTTTTTGGCATACACACGTTTTCTGTATTATATTTCTAAAAATATAATAAAAAGCCTATGATCAGCACCAATATTGTTGTATTGGCCAAAAGGAAAAGTGAAGAGCAAACACAGAAGCTGAAGTTATTTTCTTTCTTTCTTTGTTTTTTTTTTTGTTTTGTTTTTAAATAATTATAAACCTGAACATGAATACATCTAACAATCCATTGTTTGGAGTCTGAACAGAATCTATAAATTCACTAGTCGGTGTTAAGGATTCAAAACACAAATCAGTAATTAAAACATACAACAAGGTGTGTGTGTGTGTGTGTGTGTGTGTGTGTGCGCGCGCATTTCCTTTCGAAAAGAAGTAAATGTAAAGTACAGATTTGTCTGCCTGTGTCAGTCTACAAAAATAGTGGAAGTGCTGTCACTTAGTTTTACTGATGCCAAAATCATTTAAATGAATATAGTATGGACTTTCAATCATGAAATACATTTTCTTACTTTAATATTCAATAGTTAATTGTAGCATTAAACAATGTCAATGTCAACAAAGTTAAAGCAAATGTCTTGTCACTTTGATCATACATGGCAGTGAGACTTATCATCTAAACATTTCAGGAGATTTTTATCACCCAAATTCCACCTTTTCTGTACAATGACTCATCCGCTCTTCCACAATAAACCTGATGATGATGATGATGAGTTTATTCTTTCCTCCCCCCCAGGCCATGCGCTACACGATCCTTGTCTCTCACGTCACACCTCTGTGCCAAATCCCGTGGCGCTCCGGGCAGCGGTGATGGCGAGGAGAGCGTCTCTCAGCCCATCAAGTTCTCCACGAGTAAAGCCAGCCACCGGACATGGAAGGTGGAGCGCTCGATGGGCAGCAGGTTCCAGCGGCCGTGGTGGCAGGTCCTGCCCCTCAGCGTCCTCACCGTCGGCTTCCTGCTCTGGTGCGTCTTCCGGCAGGAGTCGGACATCGACCGCGCTCTGGAGAAACAGCTGTATGAACATTTACCCGGGTTACTGAGCACGGACGAGGAGGAGGCTGAGGAACCCGAGAAAGAACCTGATGGTGGTTCAAAATGAACACGAGTTAATATTATGTGGACGTTTATTTTATGCATATTATGATTGTGATGTCATTGCTGCAGCATCTCGGTCATGAGATTGTGGAACCTGTCTTGTTAAGCCAAAATACACCATTTTTATATTGGCTGAATGTTGTAACTCCCAGTGTAAGTGTAAGTCCCAATGTCTTCATCACACACTCGCCAAAACCTGCCATGCTGTTCAGTATGTGGTTTCTGACACTGTATGAATTTATAGAAATAAACAAATGGACCTCGCAGAGCTAAAAGAAACGCTGAGTCATGTGCAATCTTTTAAAGATATACCTTTGGAATAGGAATAGTTCAGATTATATAATAATAATAATTCCATTATGTAAGGAGATGTTTATTCAAGATTTAGTTACGGAGACTCCAGTATTGGTTTCATAGACGTTCCACAAAATTGTATGTAAATATAAATAGCTAAAAAAAAAAAGTGGTGTTTGTTCCCGCCTCTGTGTGTTCTCCCCGTGCTGGGTGGGTTCCCTCCGTGTACTCCGGTTTAATCCCGAAGTTCATCCAGATTAGGCTAACTGACATTTCCAGTGAGTGAGAGTATGAGTGTATGCGTGTGCATCCTTGCGCCCTGCGATGGACTGGCCCTCCTTCCAGGAAGTATTCTGCCCTGTGCCCCGAGTCCCCTGAGATAGTCTTCATACCTCCTGTGACTCTGTACAAGATAAGTGCTATAGGGAATGAGTAAGTGGTGTTAGTTAATAAATGTAAGATTAAAAGGATTACCAATCTGCATGGTGTAAAAGCAAGGAAAGACTGTCGGGTCATGCTGTTGTTAGAAAATATAATCAAGGTCTGAGATGTTACGGTATCTCTCCTTCACATCAAGGATTATTCCATACACACAGTGTGGTATATTTGTACTATAACTTTAGTCATCACTTAGTTTTTCGGCAGGTGAGAACACGACCACTGAGCCACCAATGGCCCCGTGTAACGATGGGTTAATAATATATTAAATATGTATACAGACTGAAAAGAAATCGAGGTAACTCGTCATTTTAATATGTCCGCGTGTCATAAACACTACCTGGATCAAAAGTCTGGATTCATACACAAATTAAAAAAAAAAAAAAACCTAAATTAAAGGAAAGGTTCAAAATGGACAGCTTAGCTTATTGCAACCAGGAAACACTCATCAATGCTTACTCTAACGTCTGATACATGTTAAATATCAAATATAGAGTCAGGTTTTTACAGTGGAACCTCAGATCATGAGTAACGCGGTTTGCAAGCGTTCCACAAGACGTGCAAATTTTTGTAATAAATTTCGACTTGATAAACGAGTGAGTCTTGATTTACGAGTAGCAAATATCATCGAGTATCATGTAGCTTCTTGTTTTGACGCAGAGCATCACGTGATCACAACTGAGCCAATGGTTCTGCTCTCTCTCGTGCTGCGGAATTGTGGGTAATCATGTCCCATGCTCGGTCCCAGTGCACGTGTCATTAACTATAGCACTGTGTGCACGTAAAGCATCTTCTATTTTGTGCTTGTGTGAGACGACTTTCACACACACCACCAGTAGAGACTCACCCATGCGCTTATGAGGAGCTTGGTTGAGTGATAATCTATTAGTAAACTGGTGTGTGTGTGCGTATAATAACTCCTGTGTCGTGCCAACAGTAACCATTCATTTGTGGGCCTCCGAGTGGTAAAGTGCTCGCCCTATCATCCAGAGATTGTGAGTTCGATTCCCGGGTGACGCTATCAGCTCTCTCTAGACCTTTGGCTGGGAGAGGTTATAGCGTTACGGGAACGGCTGGGAGCGAGCTCTCTCAGAGGGGACGGATGAGAGGTACTTAGTGCTTACACATTACTTACGGCTCTACAGCCAATCAGGGGCGTCTGTGAGCTCACGCAAGCAGAGGGGGGCAGTTAGGGCTGTTCTCCGCCCCAAGCACGTGTAAGCAAGCAGTTCGAAAAGATGCAATCAGCTGGTGTCACGTGGTTCGGAGGAGACACGTGATAGTCTTCGGCCCTCCTAAGTAACCTTAATGTGGGAGCCCCCTAGTGGTAAGGGGGAGGACTTAGACATGACAAAAATTGGAGAGAAAATCAGGGAAAAATCCAATAAAACAAAAAAAAAACATCCTCCGAGAGCAACTACAAACTTTTTTTGGATGGTTGGGAGAAGTTCTCAGAGGATGTTTTTGTCTCCCCAATTTTAGTCATGTCCAATTCTTCCCCATGTTTCTCTCTAGACCTTCGACTGGAAGAGGTTATAGCGTCACCCGCGAATCAAACTCACGATCTCTGGATGATACGCACTTTACCACTGCGGAAAAAAACATTCTCCGAGAGCAACTTCTCCCAACCATCCAAAAACAGTTTGGTTGTGAACAATGCCTTTTCCAGCACAGAATCAAACTCCAGGCTTCTTAAGACCTGTGCAGACCAGCTGTGCGGCAAGTTGTCGTAAATGTTTGATCTAAGCCTGAAGCTGGGGAAGGTTCCACAGCTGTGGAAGACATCTTGCAACCGTACCACTGTACCAAACGTGTCGCACCCAAAAGATTGGTCCAAACTGATGGACCCACTTCAGTTTGCATATCAGTCTGGCATTGGAGTGGAAGACGCTCTCATCCCCCTCCTTAATAGGGCTTTTTTTGCTCCTGAAAAAGGCTGGGAGCACTGTGAGAGAGCAACTACAAACTTTGACTTCTCTAGTGCTTTTAACACCATCCAACCTGTGCTTCTGAAGTATAAACTCGAGTACATGGGAGTGGACCATCATCTATCTACATGGATACTAGATTACCTCACGAACCGACCACAGCATGTGAGGACTTGAGACTGTGACTCTGACATAATTGTCTGCAACACCGAAGCCCCACAGGGATCGGTCCTGGCTCCGTTCCTCTTCACCGTGGACTTTGTGGACTGAAACTGCCTTCAGATAAATGCGGTGAAGACCAAAGAACTGGTGGTGAACTTCCACAGAACACATCTTACGATCACCAGTGAACATTCAGGGAAAGGACATTGAAAGAGTGGACTATTAAAAATACCTGGGTGTTTATCTAAACAGCAAACTTGACTGGTCAGATGCAATTTCTAAAAAAGGACAGAGCAGACTCTTTATGTTGAGGAGACTAAGGTCTTTTGAAGGTCAGGGAGCACTACTGAAGACCTTTTTTCACCATGTGGTTTTCTCAGCCATCTTCTATAAAGTGTTTTGCTGCTGCAGCAGCAGCATCTCTACTGCAGACAGGAAGAGACTGGACAATCTGATGAAGACCAGCGCAGCTCTGGGGATTCCTCTGGACACTGTGTATGAGGAGGCAGATGGTAAAGCTATCATTGCTGGAGAATGACCCTCACCCCTTGTGTTTCATCTCTGAGCAGCTCCATCAGTAACAGACTGTTACATCCTAAGTGTCTGAAGGAGCAATATCGAAGGTCTTTTCTCACTGCTATTAGACGTAAACATTTCTTTTATTGAATTACAGTTCAATTACTTTTACAATAAATTAATAGTTCAATTACTTTTATTGAATTATTTTATTGAATCACAGCTGCTCCCAGTGAACCACTCACCGCACACCATCATTAGTACTGTGATATACTTTGGTGCACTATACTGTTATTACAATACCTATATATTTTTTTACAATATAGTTATAATATCTTAAATATAGCTACATTACCTCAATATTTACAATACCCTACATTTTTGTGCAAGAGTAACTGAAACATCTAGTGTAATTTGATTTAATTGAAGGTTTAATTACTGTATTGTTTATTTTCCCTTTATGTATTTATACACTGTACTGTGTAAATATTTTTTATGTTTATTTCTTTTGTATTTAAACATAGTACTACTTTGTTTGCACATTGTTCTTTGCTGCTCAAACAATTTTTCCCCCCACTGTGGAACGTATAAACAAAAATATATTTGGGAAACTGTTCCAACTGTTGCTGTATTAGGAAAAAAAGGCAACCATCTAGACCATCAGTGGATCTGACAGCGCCAGGTATGTTAGGACAGTTAGGACGAGCCACATGCCATTCCCCTTAAAGTGAAAAACTGCAAGTGTCTCAGGACATTATTGAATTTACATTTATCAGGGAGACTTTTTACCAGCACCCCCCCCCCTCAATCAAGTGAACAAGTTTATTTAAATAAAATGACTTAAATCTTAAAAAAGGAAAAAAAATTGTCTGTCAACATAAAATCTTATCTTTGAACCTTCGTGAACTAGTCATTTAACCTGCAGGAACTTAATGTGGCTAAGTTTGCACAAGGACAAACACAATGAGGTAGTGGAAAGTTTATTTACAACCAGATGGCCACAATGAAGGATTAAAAAAACAAAAACAAAAAACTAAATTATGGGGGGGAAAAAACAAAACAAAAAAAAAAAACAATTCCTAATAAATCACCATGTAGCATGCATACTAGAGCGCACAGGTAGAGAGGTATACCAAAGTCTAAAATACAAACTTTAAAACCCTGAGAGGAGCTCCCGGAATGTTCTGACACTGCCCCCTACTGCAACGCCCAAGAATTACAATACCACCCCTCCCCTACCATCACTACTTACAAAAAAAAATTAAATAAAAAAAAAATAACACCACACAAATAGAATAGTACAAAATTAAGCTTAAAAACTAGAACAAGCATGTAGTCGAGTGTAAGAACCCACCCCGAACCCTCCCATCCTACGCCCAAAAAATAAACATTAAAAAAAATACAGATAAAGAGCAATTTTAAGCACGCTCGCCACGAATTCTCCGGGCCAGTTGGATGTCTTTGGGCATGATGGTGACGCGCTTGGCGTGGATCGCACACAGGTTCGTGTCCTCAAAGAGACCCACCAGGTATGCCTCGCTTGCCTCCTGTGAGGAATCAAGAATGTTAAAATGGAGAGTTTTAAATAAAGTTTTTTTTTTTTGCCACATCTTTGTAAAAAGTGGTAGATGCAGGATGCACATACTGGTTAGCATTTCAAAACAGCAAGTGATTTAAGACTTCTTATAGTTTAGATCAAACTTTTGTTTTTGTTTAACCTACATGGCCACCATGAATAATTTCAGACGATGATAAAATCAGGTCAAATGCTGATCTGTGATATCAAATTACTTGACCACATGTACATTACCATCTCACAGCCATGTCCAAATGTGTACAAAGTAAGCAATTACAAAGTTATGACTCCTGAACTGACCTGCAGGGCTCCGATAGCGGCGCTCTGGAACCGGAGATCCGTCTTGAAGTCCTGAGCGATTTCCCTCACCAGGCGCTGGAAGGGCAGCTTGCGGATCAGCAGCTCGGTGGACTTCTGGTAACGACGGATCTCTCGCAGAGCCACAGTACCAGGACTGGAGAAACGTGAATCAGTTGTAAGAATCAACACTAAGCGCGCGCACACACACGTAAAATGAGTAAAATCAGGAAGGCACAGGCTTTGAGGCTTACCGGTATCGGTGAGGCTTCTTCACTCCGCCAGTAGAGGGCGCACTTTTACGGGCAGCTTTGGTGGCCAGCTGCTTCCTTGGGGCTTTGCCTCCGGTGGATTTACGTGCGGTCTGCTTGGTACGTGCCATTGCACTTGTAGAGTATTCCTCTCAACTGTATACGCAAGAAGGTTCATAATTATACATCACTTTATTTATAAAAAAAAAAAAAAAAAAAAGTTGATTACATGAACTGACATGGATCGAGACAATCATTTTATTTTAGCAGGGGACGAAATTTATATTACATAAATATAAATGCACAAGTTAAAAGAGAACCCAGTTTTATATTCAAAATAAACCCGCGTTTTCCGTTCCTTCATCTGCATCCTATAAGCCCCGCCCCAAAGGAAACGCGAACCAAGTGAACTGACAGCAGAACTAACCAATCAAAGCGCTTAGATTCAGAATCAGGCAGCCAATCAGAGTTACGAAGGCGTGTGCTAGTGAATACTACTAGATGAAGAGTGGGAAAGTAGCGCGCGCGATGTGTAATAACGGATAATTTTCCCTCATGTTTAACCCAGTGGTTTTATAATCTGCTTAAGACATTTGACCGTGCCAATAATTATAAATAAATAGAACACCGTAAAACAGAACGTTTAAAAAAAATAATAAATAAAAAGTGTACAATGGTCGTTTCGGTAAAATAAGATTAAAATCCACCGTGGCCACCATTACGCGATGTTCAGCACACACGTCTGTAACCAATATGGCGTCTACTCATAACAACTACAGCCGCCTTCCTTTGTTCAATTTAAAAGAAGCGGTAAAAAAAACCGCCAACCAAAGAAACTCACTCACATTCAGTAGTAATATAAATTTAACGAATAAGGATTTAGAAACGTCTAATAAGTGACCTATACAAACAATCAAATCGCAAAACCTCAACCTAAATCGGCTTGTTGCTAGCGCCGTCTCGCGCAGCCAAAACCCCGCTCAGAAACACCGCCGCTTCTCCACAACAAACCCAATCTGTAGTGCTGAAACCATCTTTAACAACCATCCAGAATATTCCATTTTCCCCTTCAAAACGCAAAGTTCAACATGACCGCTTCACCTTCACGAAAAAAACCTTAAAACATGACTTACATGTATGTTTCGATATATCCGTCGACCCAAAACACGGAACGTCGCTTAGGAAAGCAATTGTGTTCACCCCCCCATATTTATAATACTGAATGACGTAATGCGAAGCATGCCCCGCCTCACAGCTCTCTGATTGGACAGGTCTCAACGATTGATGCGCAGAATACCGAATCAAATGGATTTAGTGTGTGTAAGACCCTGAATAGACTTTACCTGAGTGAACGAGTCGCGGCCAGATGTGTGTGGTTCATTTTCTTTTCTTGTCACTTGTTCAGAAGCAAAAAGAGTCACTCAGTGTGTGAATCATAAACTCAAGTTCTAATCTTACATCACTTTTCAGTCTTATGTAATTTCCTGAAATCTGCCGAAATTCCAAATAATAATAATAATAATAATAATTAAAATCTGATCAGGATTTCGGTTTAAAGAATGCCAAAAACAAATGATTTATTTATTTATTTAAAATCTGATTATTTAATTTCAGCACTGAGTTCCTTCATATCTATATAAATAAAAGAAATGGTTTGTCTGTACATTGGTCAGAACTCACTTATTCAATGATATATTGGAGAACACAAAACCAGTCTCAGAAAAATATTTTGTATGTCTGTCCAGCCAGATTTTGTCACAGCATCACGCAAAACTAGCTGGACACAATTGAATGAAACATTTTGCAATAGGTAGGTATTTGCCTGAAGTTAAACCTGCACTATAAATTAAATAAAAAGATGGAGTAGAAGGGAAGTTGTGAGCTGTTATGTGCCAGATTATGTCCCCGTATCTAGTGGGGGGGGGGGGGGGGGG
>JAQQZT010000033.1:3846626-3856626 GCA_030068275.1 Clarias platycephalus | reverse complement strand
AACGCCCGGCCACTGAGTGACGCATTAGAGCAGGCGTACGCTGACAAACTTGAGGCTGAGATGCAGGAGATGGCTATTCAGCTCCATAAGGTGGCCAGTGCTACAGTAATAACTCTTATATTTAATCAGTGTGATAAGCGTTTTGAGTGTGTGTGTGTGTGTGTACCCAGCGCTGTGTCGAGGTGGAGTCTCTACAGGGCCAGGTCTCTCAGGAGAAGGAGCTGCGCACCGTCATGGAGGGCTGCCTGATGGAGGAGAAGATGGCATGGAGGGGCGTGCAGGCGGAGCTACGC
This sequence comes from Clarias platycephalus, assembly GCA_030068275.1. Classification (NCBI taxonomy): domain Eukaryota; kingdom Metazoa; phylum Chordata; class Actinopteri; order Siluriformes; family Clariidae; genus Clarias; species Clarias platycephalus. The sequence continues at coordinate 3,856,333 of JAQQZT010000033.1, read as the reverse complement.
GAAAGCGTCAATCAAATCCATGTCCTGAGCAGCACGCTACACACGCTGCGGAACACACACACGCAACTCACACAGGCTATGGGGAAAGGTCAGCAAGCTGCATCGCTCTCATTCACACACCCAGCCCTTATTTAGCACTTTTGAATCCATTAGTTACTCAACCGTCCTTGAGCTAGCACCTCTTTTATGGTCATTACGGTCATTACTGTTATTCACCCCACAAAAGCCAATTACTTTGTTAGAGCGACGCTTTGCTGCAATTACAGCTGCAAGTCTCTTGGGGTAAGTCTCTATTAGCTTAGCACATCCATCCACTGGGATTTTCCCCGTTCTACAAGACAAAGTCAGCTGGGTTGTGTTGGTCTACAGCAAACTGTATCAGTTCTGAAAAGTCATGACGCAGGCTATCAGTTGGATTTTTGTCTGGGATCGTATTTACGAAGCGTCTCAAAGTAGGAAATTGCTCCTAAGTGGCCAAACATTCTCAGAATGATGCAATATCGGTCCTACTCTTAAGAGTAGGAGTAAGAGCTATTTATCAACATTCATAAAAAAAGGAAATCACTTCTAGATCCACCAAAACTTAGGAGAGCCCCAGAGGTGTCCTAACTGGGTAGGAGTAGCGAGGAAATGGTGTTTGTGCAAAGGAGAAACGTGTGCGGTATGTAACTGGTCCATTAATGAACACTCCATATGCTGCCTCCGGGGGTGAGCGTTGCTTTAAGTTTATTTTTTAGTAACAGTGAACATGCAGCTTTGAAAACAGTGATGATTTGGGGTTGACACAGTCGACAGTGTCAGAAATAAATAAAATTTTGCTCTGAATCTCCATGGCGTGCACACATTAAAATAATCATCCTGAACACAGACGAGGTTTATGTGAACAAAAAACATTACAGCATCAACACTCAAGTGGTCATGGATGCAACATGATCAGTGATTTAATATATACTGTACATACACAATTATATTTTAAATATATATACACATTTTGTTTATGTATATGTATATTAAATAATTTGAGTGTACGCCGTACTCCCTGTGTTTCACACTCCCCGGGTGGTTGTGTGGCAAACTGACAGGTTTGATGTTTTTAATGCTTTCACAAATTTTCGTCCAATCATTTTTTATCTCTAAAGGTAAGAGTAGGGCAGAATTTTTCCTTTAATTATTTCTTTACGTTTACCGCCCCTCCTGCCGCAAACAAAACGCTGTCATTCTCTCTCCAGTTTGGGTTTCATTTAAAAATTATTTTGACCAGATTATGACAGTTCTACTATATAGGAGCTTTAAACTGTTGTGATAGGAACAGGCTGGTTAGGATAACGTCGTGCAGCGAGTCCACACATCTATAAGATTCGCCTACGTGCATAAAGCTTTCACACAACTGCCGCGGATTTTACCATTTCGCTTTTCTGCTGTTTAAAACCACTCAGTGCCGTAAAAAAAAAAAAACACATAACATGCTTTCCTAGGAGCAGTCCTACTCCTGGCTGAAAGTAAAAGTAGGAAGCTTCATAAGTAAACTGTTATGTCCTACTCTGAGCTACATCCTATATTAACTTGTATTAACTGGGAGTGATTCTGAGTTGCTTGGTAAATTCAGGACTAGACCATTCCAAGTCATTTAAATGTTTTTCTTTAATCCACTCCAGGACATTATGGCAAATATCAGGCATCCCGAAACACGATTCCTTTCCGAAATTGCCCTGTATCTAGTGTATCTCCATTTTTTTCCCCCCTTCAATCTTGTCCAGTTTTGCACTCCCCGCCAATGAAAAGCATACGCAAGGCATGATGCTGCCTCCACCATGCTTTACTGTGGGGACGGTGTCTCACAGGTATGTGAAGGCGTTTTCCATGATGGCCAAACGTGAGTAGAGAGCTGGCCTCATGCTGTTTGGTAAACTCCTCCACACGTGTTTACTTATTTTTGTCATTTAGCAATGGCTTTTTTTTGGGGGTCCACTTTTCCATAAATCCTTGCTGTGTGGAGTGTACAGCTTTAAAGTGGTCCTATGGACAGATACTCAGCTGTGGAGTTTTGCAGATCCTTTTAGTGTTACCTTTTTGTTGCTTCTCTGATTAATGCCCTTCTTTTCACCTGACCCTGGTTTCATCTGGTATATTAGTTAAAATAGGTTTACTGGTGCTTAATGTTCAAATTTATTTTGGGATATTTCTTAATAACCTGACCCTGATCTATACTTCTCCACAACATAATGGTGCATAATAGCACTGCAGACTTTCAGACCAGGTGACCAGACCATATAGGCTTTTAATAAATTCTTAAAAAACAAACAAAAAAAACAATATAGAACCACAATACAAAAAAAGACAAATTACACATTAAAGTTTTTTTTTTTTTTTTCCCCCATGAAATCATATGTGCCACAATTATTGGCACCCCTGATGTTAATACTTTCTACAACCCTCTTTTGCCAACACGACAGCACTTAATCTCCTCCTATAACATTTCACAAGAATGGAGAATACAGATAGGGGGATCTTTGACCATTCCTCTTTGTCTTTCTAGATCATCCAGAGTCCTGGGTCCTCTCTTATGCTCTCTCGTCTTCAGCTCGCCCCACAGGTTTTCACCTGGGTTGAGGTCTGGGGACTGAGATGGCCATGAGAGGAGCTTGATTTTGTGTCTGCTGAACCATTTTTGTTTAGATTTCGCCACGTTTTGGGTCATTATCCTGCTGAAAGACCCAGTGACGACCCATCTTCAGGTTTCTAACAGACGCCATCAGGATTTGATTAAAAATATCTTGGTATTTCAAAGAGTTCATGATTATCGGAATTGTTAGGGGTGCCAATAATTGAGGAACAGAATCCTGGAAACAGGATTTTATAAGTCATGGATTTATTATTATTATTATTTCTTTATTTCACTTTTAAAAGGTTCTACAAATTTCAAAAAATTTTTGGTGTGAGATTACACTTCTGCAATAAAAAAATTATTTATCATAAGACCAAGAACACATTAACCAGGGGTGCTAATAATTATGGAACTACTGAACCAAACCTCATTTAGCAAAGGGGTGAATAATTATGCACCCTCCAGATTTCTCTTTGCTTAATTATTGTTTGTGACAAATTAAAAAATATTTCAAAGTCGTAAGGGTGTCGCGTTCAAACCCCCCCAATTCACTATGGGAGTGAATAGTTTCGCAAGGCGTTTTTATATGTAGCTAGTCGCAAATTTAAACTAGCATTCTCTCTCTCTCTCTCTCTCTCTCTCCCCTGCTCTAGATGGCGCTATGCACTCTGAGATGCTCTCCAAGATGGAGTCGTGTGAGGAGAAACTAGGTATGGATAAATGTTCGGGTCAAAGAATAAATAATGTAGTAGAGGATAAAAAGTACATGATATTTAATTGCAACATTTTGAATTGTGTGTGTGTGTGTAGGTGACGGCTTGAAATCACTCTGCCAGAGTCTACAGAATCTCTGTGCTCCAGAGAAAAGCTCCAATAGCTGGCAGGGAGAATCCTAGCACCTGCATGTGAGTCTCTCTCACAAACAAATGTAGAAATGTGGATGCAAAAATCCCAAGCTTGAAGTGTGTCTGTGTGTGTGTTATAGCTTTTCAATTTATTCTGACAAAATACCCCAACAGTAACTGCAGAGTTTCACTGACGGAGGGTGAACACACCACCCTGAACACGCCGACCTGCCTGAGCTGACCGAGGAGAGGAGAGGAGAGAAGACGAGAGAGAGAAAAAAAAGAGAGAGATGCTGAAAAACGATCAGTCAGGAAAAGAGCCATGAGTAAAGCAGGGCAGTAAATCGACAAGCAGGTGACTCACGCCTGAGCTCGACTTACCCGACGGTGTGTAACGGAAAAATAAAGAAGACAATCAAGTCTGTGCACATGGAGAGAATGAAAAAAAAAAAGTGGAAGACATTCCTCATATGTGACGGAAGAGCGGACTCGAGCACACTGTACTACAAATCGAACCTCGGAGAGCATACGACGCGTAGGAGAGAGTTACCAGGGTACGTTACCCATCAGTAACTTATATGTCCTTCATCACGTGCACCTGGTTTGCGTTTGTTCCTCATTAGTCCGAGTATTTAAAAGACGGTTTCGTCGTTGTCTTGCATCTGTTATATTCCCAAGTTCATGTTTCTAATCAATGTTCGGAGTTTTGCTTAATCGGTGTTTCACCAACATTGTCGAATAAAGATGAGTTTGTAACTGCGTCCTGTCCATGTCTCATTTGTGACAGCCGAGCGCCAGAATGACAGAACTTGTATCGTTCATCTCAGGTTTCCAAGCAACCAGCCGAGTGTTAAAACCTGATACACATGCAACCTCCAACAACACGCACATGTACGTAATTCAAAAGTAAAGATCTAACATTTATTAAACGCCCCAAATATTTGGGTTGCACAATTCCGTCGAACACAAGAGTGTCCTTTCTTTGACTCGGCTCTTTAAAGCCCTTTCGCTGAACCCAGTTCGCTCAGCAGCTGAAAACGGCTAGGCATGAGAGACAGAGAGAGAGAGACAGAGACCTTTTGCCGTCTCCTTAATCGCTTGCAGAATGTAAAGCACACCCTGCTGAGCCCTCTGTCCAACATAAAACAGGACATTTTGGCAGCGAAAAACTTGAAGCTACTCTTTTCAAATCGCTCGTCCAGCACCACAGTCTCCATCTGGAGTCCTTCGAAAGATAAAAATGTCCTCAGAGAGTAACAGCTAGCGCTAATTTTTGTTGCAGATTGTGCATTTTGCAAAGCCGGCACAATAATTATTAAATCAATCAAAATAAATCAAATTAGAGCTTAAAATTTTTTTTTTTTTTATCATGCTGAAGAATCGTGGCTGGTTTCACAAGGACAGGTTATACAGTCATTCAGTTTGGACACAAAGCGAGGAACGTTAGTGCATGTCCTTGGTAACTGATCGGCCGCAGTGGGGGAGCCGCATTGTTGGATCATTTAACTCACACCGTACTTAAGGGGGTCTTTCCACAGTTTTTGTCATTTTGTGAGTTATGGAGTTTCTTTCCCTGGTGGTCTAGTGCCTAGGGTTCAGTGCTAGTCAGCGGCAGGTTTGAGCTCTGCTTGTTAAGATCAGAAGGTTGGCGGTTCAAAACCCTCCTCTAACAAGCTGTCGATGTTGGGCGCTCGAGCCTGTCTGCTCCAGCAGGGGCGACCCATATCATGGCTGACCCTGCGCTCTAAACCCGGCTTATCCTGTAATTAGGAGTACCATATGATAAAAGATTACAAATGTACCAAGGCAATTCACCCAATAATAATGTCTTGGCAATAAATAACAATAAATGCAACTTTCTCCTCTGATGAGTGCGTGTAGAGGCGCTTGTCACAGATTCTGTATATCACGCTGCAGTTCGATTTAACTTTTTTTAGTGTACATAGTTTTGCATGCATATAAATCACATCACCGTAATCCAGCACAGATAAAAAAACAACAACTCTGAAACCCCAATTTAGGTCTAAGCTTTTTTTAAAAGATGTTCAACATGAACATTAAAACTATGCCATATCTACTGTCTACTCTTTCCATATTGTCTCCTCCTAATGTTAAAATAGGTGGGACAACTACTTTAATTGTCCTTTACTTAACTGTACTTTAATATTGTCAGAAGAAAAGAATTTCACTCTGCTGTAATGTACTGTATATGTGACAGATAAAGGGGTAACACAACTGTTAACACATGATTGGCACTTAACAGCAGGTACGGTTTACTATGAAAATCAGAATTATTGTGACTTTTAGTTCAGTTTGGCCCGGGGAAAACTCGGTGTGATGAAAACACCCAGTGTGTCCTTGTTGATTAAGAAATTAACGAATGTCCTATTCGCAGGGTTTAGTATCAACTGGGGACGTCGTGTGATTTAGTTTCGTGTGCCGCATACGCACGGGATAAGCGAAGCCTGCAAACTCAAATTTACTGACTTATCTCCTGGATTTGATGTTTTTCGTACAAATAAATATGTATGTTTGTATTTATATTACATGTTACAAATAATATACAAATAAAGATCCCTATTCGCGTATTTATTTAGCGCTTTCTGCGCTCTGTATTGTTGTATAGTGATATGACCCAGCACCCAAAATACTTTCAGAACACTCCAACGCAGCCTCTATTCTACGCGGAATATGGATAAAGAGGCGCACAGGAAACAAAAACCTTGAAAGAAAGAATTATTTACGACAAATTTTTCACTTTACAAATTACAGGACACGGCCGATTTGTGCGAGATTAAGATCACGGACAACCTCCGCTATTGTTACAAATCACACGAGGTCCTCAGGTAATACTAATCCCGTGCGAACAGGACATACATGACAATCATAAAATGTGCGTAGTGTGATTATTAAATTATTTTATGCAGCACTTGATTCGATATACAACTTTGAACTTTGGATTGCGAGTAACTTGGTCTGTAGGCGTTTTGCAAAACAAGCAAAGTTTACAAATTAATTTTAACTTAATAAACGAGCGAGGGCTTGATATACGAGTACTACTCATGCGCTTTGCCCGCTGAGTGAGTAAAGCAAAAACAAGTGTCATTACAGAGGCTCCTTGTTAAAGACGTTCCCCGACAGAGCAGTGTTTCCATTAGCGTGTGTGTGTGTGTGTGTGTGTGTGTGTGTGTGTGTGTGTGAGAGAGAAAGTCGTCCTACACAGTAGTCCCCTTCCTCCTCTCATCTTACTTCAGCTTCACATACACAAATACACATATACACTAACGGAAACACCGCTCTTTCGGGATTGTTTTCAAAGGTAAAGTTCAGGTTAATTTGTTTTATTTTTACTTTACAGTTTGTATTAATAATTTTTATATGACTATTTTTGTATTTGTTTGACAACGTTTCATCAATCCTTATCAGAAAATTCCAGTCGACCCGTTACGACTCGAGTCTCTTTCTGTTTTTATTGTATCTTTTTAAGGCTTATACACAGAAGTGATGAACGTGCTGTACAGTGTCGTGTTGTTGCATGAACAGGAGAGACTCAGAAGAGTCCATACACCGTCCTCGATCTCACCTCCCGCTTCATGAATCCCACTTGTGCTCGGATTCGGCATGCGTGTCAAATTCATAGCAAGACGGAAAGACCAGGAACGCAGTTTTATTGCTGCCGGCTGTGTTTCATTAACAACAGAAATGATGGAGTTGAGACTATTTACAACTCGGATCTATATTTGATTTGACAATGCAGCATTTTAAAGTTTCAAGTGGAACAAAAGTGCTTCTGTAGAAGAGCGGAATCTCACAGAGATACATTCCGTGGCTGGTTTTCGGTCTTTGTGTGTGTGTGTGTGTGTGTGTGTGTGGTTGAGAGAGTGTCTTATTCATTGTCCGTAGCAGCACTTTCAGTCATTCACACACACACTCGAATACATTTCAGAATGTCAGCGTGTGTGTGTGTGTGTCAGGCATATTCACACAGGTGTCCACACCCGGCCGGACAGTGATTGGAGCTCTTGAGCCACTCCATGACGTGCTCCAGATGTCCGCCGTGGCTGCAGCCCTGACACCACACGAACAGACCTTTCACGACATGGTGACACACCGCGCACACACTCGCACACTGGTGGCACCTGCGGCAGAAAAATAAACACGAGAAAAGAGAGAGACAGAGAGAGAGAGAGAAAGCTGAGGAGGCGTGGCCAACATGATTGGCTGACTGGATGATACCTGCATGTGTTCCAATGAAGTGCATATCTCTCAAACTATTAGTGTGTGTGTGTGTGATGAGAGCGTACCGGTCACATATCCAGCCCTTGTTGCTCATGGGTCGTTTGCAGTTGCTGCAGTTGATGTGCAGTGTGGTGGACGCCTGGTTCAGACAGGTGATGGCGCCGCACGTGCTCAGTTTAATCACCTCGTTGCTGACGTTCCACAGCTCGAACCTCTGCAGCAGGTCGATGTAGGACATGTACCAGTGTTCCTGTGAGACACACACACACACACTCTGATTACACACCTATGTCTAACTCATCTGCCCTAGATGAATGAAACGGAAAGGTTTAAAAGTAAAACCTGTGTGAGCTCGTCGATCTCCTTGCGGATTCGTTCCCCGAGCACGATGAGGGCCGAGACGGCCATCTGGACGTCACCCTGCTCGGCGTAGTAGGCCAGCGTGGCCTTGACGATGGCGTTGAAGAAGCCGTGAGGCAGGCGTGGCTGGAAAAGCAGCTGAGACACCGAGATCAGGCTGAAAGACTCCATGGGAGTCAGGCACACGCTCTCCGTCTCGCCCCCGCTCGCCTGTGGGGACTCGGCGTTCTCGGCCAGCAGCTCGGGCGCTGTGGCGTGCTCCACGATCTCGTGCCGCAGCGGGAAAGCTTCCTGGGGCAGGGAAAACTCCGCCTCCTCTGCTGCAAAGAAAGCGAGAAGGCGGTAATTCCTTATACTTATAACCCGGATTGAAAGAGCTGTAAGGTTCGAGTGGTTTTAAGATTTAAGTGTGCTCGTGTTGTTGTGTATCTGACCTGCCTGATTGTCATGCTCCATGCTGTACAGATCGTCGTCGTCCAGCTCGGCCTCTCCGAACAGGTACTCGGCCTGGCCGTCACTGCCCTCCGTCTCTTCGTTTTCTGGAAGGAGAGTGCAGAGTAGTAGGAGAGTATAGACGCTTCTTAAACTAAATGATACGCCTTCAAGCTTTGGATAACCTGAACAGTAACTTTAACATCAACCTACATCAATTTATGTTGTTAAAAAAAAAAAATTAAGGAAAAAATTTATTCAATCAATCAGTTTGGATTTTGTTACAGCGCCAATTCATGTGTGAAAATGATTCCTCGTTTTCACATTCAGTACATTCAGGTCGTACTTAATTTTATTTCCACATGACGTTGCTGAGTCTCGACCTGAGCGACTGAAGCAACCCCAGATCATAACACTGTCTGCAGAGACGTGTACAGTGGACACTATGCATGATGGGTGCATCGCTTCACGTGCTTCCCTTCTTACCCTGACACGCCCTTCACTCTGGAATAGGCTCAATCTGGACTCATCGGGTCACATGACCTTTTTCCATCGCTCCAAAGTCCAATCTTTAAGCCCCCTTGCAAACTGTCTTATGTTTTCTTATGGACACACAGCTGTTTAGTCCCAATCCTGCAAGTTCTCATTACGTTTGTAAGGACTTTCACTATTAAACACAGTTCTGGTTAATTTTTTTTTTTTACTATGCAACTTCTCCATTCAAGTTCAAGTCATTTTTGGCACAAAGCTGACAGTTCAGCACTACTCTTCCAGGTTTTGACATTGTGTTGATGGGTTTTTAACCCAGTTCCAGTCATTTTTTTTAATCTCCCAAGTAGGGCTGCACGATAGATCGAAAAATTATCGTTATTGCGATAATGGTATATGCGATATCTGTATCGCAAAGAGTTGTGATAAATGAAATTTAATTTATGTGCCAAGCATTTGTGTGTCCAAATTTGACCAATCAGATGGGATAATATATATATATATTTTTTAAAAAACTAAACAAAAAAACAGGCAAGCTAAAGGAAATATTTTGTTTAAAAGATGCTCTTGTTTTAAGACACTCTTGATGAGTGTATGGTTACACGTAGATAAAAAGTAATGTTTGAAAGTAATTCATAAGCCCGATTTGGACGGGACTAGTTTTACAGGGGGTCGTTAGAGAAATTTCTGTTTCACAGACGTACTTTGTAATTTTAATCCCGTCCGAATCTGCCATG
>JAQQZT010000033.1:3835826-3846384 GCA_030068275.1 Clarias platycephalus | reverse complement strand
TATTTGCAACTTCCTTGACATATAGTTTCTTTTTAGCCTGAATTAGATTTAATTACATCAGACGAATATCTATTACCGGTTTATTTTAGTATGATCATTACATATATAAATTATTTTTAAAAAATAGCCAATAATAATAATAAAAAATGCATTTCTCTAGGGAAAATGTTATATCGCAAGAAATATCGTTATCGCAATATTCAACAACAATATTGCATATAGCATATTTTCCTAATATCGTGCAGCCCTAGTCCCAAGTTCTTTGCTTGATGCAGCCTTATAATTTGAAAAACCTGTCTAAAAAGGTGACCTTTTTCTTGGCCAGGCCGTGTAGTTTGTGATTCTCGTGGGTCAGTTTGTTGCACTAGATTTATTGTTCATGTGAGAAGTGGTTGCGTGCCACTAAAGCGAATAAAGTCTAAATAAAGTGTGTGTGTGTCTCACCATCATTGTTGAGGTTAGTCTCCAGGTTGTGCAGGTTGTCCTGTCTATTCTCTTTGTTTCTCTCGTTTAGAGCGGCACTCATATCCTTCAAACTGAAACTTAAAACAAAATCACGTCACACACGCCATCACGTTCACTCCAACCCCCTAAAACGGCTTTTGACCCGCACAAGTCCACCCGTACCTGTTCATGAGGGGTGCGTTCCCCATTTTGCTCATGTTGTGATTGGCTGGTGGTGTTGGGTGACCCGGGTCAGAGTACATTATCCGCAGCATGGTCCATGTGGTTGACACCTAGACATGAACACATTACAAGTGTTAACGTGGAACATACAGTGATGTCAGACAGCCGTCAGAGACGCCGCGTCAAGTCGGCACACCTGAGGTCTGTTGAGCTCTTTGGCGACCTTGGCGTTGTGGTCACAGAGCTCGGCGAAGGGTCTCCCGCTCAGCTGGTACCTGCGCGCCGTCTCGATGAACCAGTCCATCCTGGTGCCGCCGTCGGGATCGCACTCGAAAACGCTGAGCACGCTGGAGACCTGTGCGAAGCGCTCCATCACGTCATGCTTCTTGAAGAAGAAGATGGGGTAGCGGCGGTCTCCGCCCGGACACGGCTTGAGCCCGCCCTCGGCCGCCATCAGGCTCTCCTTGGCGGCGAAGGCGAGGTCTCCGAACAGGCCGAAGCTGAGGCCTTCGGGGTTGGCGCGCACCTCCGGGCGACTGGCGTCGTTAAACATGTGCTGGTACAGAGTGCTGTCCTTGGAGCCGGAGAGCAGGACGTCAGGGTCGTGCTGGTTGCGCCACACGATGCCCGTGGCGACGTCCTTGTGCTCCTCGAAGGTGGCGAACGGGATGTAGGGCCGACGCACGTCCCAGACGTAGATGTTGTGGTCCACCATCATGGAGCATGTGGCGAGGTGCCAGCGACGCTCTGGACGCCACTTGACCCGCGCCACCGACGCGATGGTCTGGACGCAGTAGATCTCTTTGGCACGGTTGGTCGTCATGTCCCACACTTTTACCATCTTGTCACGCCCGCCTGTCGCTAGCCATCCTCTGGAGAGAGAGAGAGAGAGAGGGAAGAAATGCAGCATAAACATGTAGAGTTTCAGAATTAATACTTAAAAAAATATATTTTTTAATAATATTTGTATTGTGTTTATCAGCAAATCTACCTGTCCTCAGGATGCCAGTCACAGCAGAACACCGGGCCCGTGTGTGCAGTGAACATCCTCTCATAGCGGTCAGGTCTGCGGATGTCCCACAGCTGCACGTTCCCGTTCTCGAATGACGCCGCAAACGTGAAAAAGTCCTTTGTGCTGAACTGCACGTCTCGGACACTCTCCGACTGACCTGAGCGCGCACACACACACACGATTAATTAGCGTTTCTCATACCGGTCACACTGAAGTTCTGATTTTCGTGACCCTTTATCCGTCTCTCTGTATTTACGTATTTATACTCTTCATTTACCGGAGAAGGTGCTGACGCTTTCCTTCTTGCGCAGATCGAAATACTTCATGAAGCCGTCCTGAGAGCCGGAGAGCAGCATGTGCGCCTCACTGGGATGGAAGCACACCTTGTTGACGGTGCGTTTGTGCTCGGCGAAAAGGTGCTCCTGCTTGTTACGGCACGGCCGCGACAGGTTCCACGTCACCACCGCGCCGTTGGTGGCCGCCGTAGCCAAGAGGCTGTCGTCGGCCTGGTGCCACATGACGTCGGCGCAGCTGAAGTTCAGCGACGGCTTGCGGCCCACGCGCAGGTTCAGGCGCTCCACGAAGCCTTCCTCTTCGATCGCAAAGATCTTGAAGATGTTGCGCCCAGCCACCACCACCTGTGAAGAAAAGGAGAGGGCGGGAAAGCACGGTTCAGCACAAAACTATATACTGGACTTTTAATTACACAGAATTTTTCGTTTTTAGCTGTGGTCAGAGGCGTGGCCTCTGTGTCTGTCAATCTGAAAATTATAGGCATGGCCTCTAGATCCGTCAGGCCCACTGACGTAGGCGTGGCCTCTATATCCGTCGGGCCCACTGACGTAGGCGTGGCCTCTATATCCGTCGGGCCCACTGACGTAGGCGTGGCCTCTATATCTGTCGGTCCTACTGGCGTAGGCGTGGCCTCTATATCTGTCAGTTTCATTGTTAGAGGCGTGACCTCTGTGTGCATCAGTCCAAATGTTGGAGGTGTGGCTTTTATATCTGTCAGTCTAAATATTGTAGGCGTGGCCTCTATATCTGTCAGTCCCACTGGTGTAAGCGTGGCTTCTATATCTGTCAGTTTCATTGTTAGAGGCGTGACCTCTGTGTGCATCAGTCCAAATGTTGGAGGTGTGGCTTTTATATCTGTCAGTCTAAATATTGTAGGCGTGGACTCTATATCTGTCAGTCCCACTGTCATAGGCATGGTCTCTATATGCAAGTTTCATTAATAGAGGTGTGTACTCTGTATCTGTCAGTCCCAATATTGTAGGCGTGGCCTGTTTTACTAGTAATTGTTAGTAAGTAAAGAAGAGGAAAGAAATGTAGAAACCTGCGTGGCATCCCGGCACACACTGATGGCGTTGGCTGGAGCATCCAGGAGGCAGAACATTGTTCTGCCACTGATGGTGCCAACAGAGGTCATCTTCTCCATCTCAGCCTGAAAGAGATAAGAGACAAAGAGAACATCAAGAGTGATACCAGAGATCTTGCTAAAGGTCATTTGCAACTATGACTTCAGACATGTGTGTTTGAGCAGATTTAAGGAAGAGGTCATGGTCATATCAAATGAATCAAGTGTGTTAGATCAGAAAGTTTTACTAGACTATGTTGAATAAAACCATATGCGAAAAATGTTTCTGCAGTCCTGAGTTATTCACTGTTACACACTCACGTCTCAGGCTAAAAGCCGTTCCACAGCGAGAAACCACAGCTCAGTTCCTGTCTTAAGCTTCTTCCTCTTCTTCGGCTCCTTCTTCACCCCAACACATGGGCATTCTTGTGTGGTGGTGGCGCTGCTCACATTAACAAGCGTGACTATTTAAAGACAATGGAGGAGACTCGTACATCTAAGTCAGTTTTGATGAACATAAATAAGGAACCACAGGGTCGTTTATCAGAGCTGGAAATTTGTGTGGTGAGACTTTGCCATTAAACGACGTGGCGCCATCACATGGCACAAAGTCTCACTGCAGCCATCATCACCTCTTACGGAATAACATTTCTGAGGAGACACAAGACATGACAAACGTAAAGAATAAACCAAATAATCAACAACGATGTGCATAAGTGTTAGAACCAATACACATCTGTGTGAGACATGAAGTATAATACGTTCATACAATAATATAATCCTTGCAGCTGTAAATATCATCTAAGGTGAAGTTGAACTGAAGACGAATCAACGGCTTTCGACCAATCAGAATGGAGAATTCGACAGCACTGGGATATAACATGATACAATAAACAGTTATTTCATATATTTACAAAAATATCTATTTATATTTTATTACATTTCATGCACATCATTTTAAAAATGCTGATAATAAAAATAACAAAAGATAAGAACACAGATATGAGGGGAAAATGTATTCTATTATGGATAGACATCAGTGAAATGTTTAACTGTTAAATGTTGAACTCTTGTATTTGAAGTTAGTTTGCATTGTTTAAGTGCTGCGCTTGGTTTTCAAGTGAGAAAAATATTGTTATAAGGAACGGGCTATTAATTACTCACTAAAACTTTAAGATTGGAACAAAAACGGGTGGAGATGTCATATCGCATCGGGATATTTATACTTTTAGAATCGCAGTTTTAATCGAATCAACACAGAGGTATCGTGATAATATCGTGATAATATCGTACCGGCTGCACCCTGGTGATTCACATCATTACTACTTACGGCTGTTCTCACACAAGCCGCAGTCACGGTTATTAATTTTTTTAATAACGCATCTGATTGGTCCATCGGTCAACAAAACGCACCAATCATCACGCGGCTCTCAGGCAACGTTTAACGGTCTGTGATCAATTCTTTTCCCCCTGTTAGGTGTTAATTAGCCAGAAAGCTAACAGCAAAACAAAACCAAAAGTTAGCACACGGCTAAGTGTGGCTGTGAGAACGAACCACCGCGTTGTTGTTTTTTGTCTTTCGAAAACACGAATATCCGTATTTTCCCACTGTTTTAATGATTTGTAAGCGAGGGAAGTTTAATAATTCGAACTAATACTGACCTTTTCAAAACAAACGTGAAGCAGTGTAAAGGCAGAACTGGCTCTGGGAAGAGCACGCGGACACGGACATGCCAAAATAAAGGACAGAGACAAATATTATTATTAATAATAATAATAATAATAATAATAATAAATAATAATAGTAGCAGTAGTGGTGGTGGTATTCGCGAAAGGCTTGAAAATAATAGTTTTTTTTTAAATAATAATAAAAAAAGAAAGAGACAGAAAAAGAGGAGGACACCGGAAGTGTATCCACGGTAGCGAGCTTCAACTTCCGCTTTTGAAAACCTCATGCACTGAGACACTGATCCGAGACCTGCTTTAAACTTTTGCTCTACTTCAGTAAAGAGGTGAAGCACATTCATGCATTAATTTTCCCTGCACAGCATTTATTACTTTATATTTATATATTTTAATGCACCTTAATGTGTGCAAAAAGTGTTCATTAAGAGTGTACTGTACATTAGAATGATCTGACAACTTATTTGTTTTAACTTTGCATGATAGTTTCTCGTCACCTCTGCTTAAACAGAGTGATGCTTCAGTCTTTTCGTTTGTCTCACTCTCTGGAGATTTTATTCCTAACTTTATTCCTTGTTCAATTACACTATATGGACAAAAGTGTTTGGCCAAACCTGTTAATTATTAAATTCAGGTGTTTCAGTCAGGCTCCTTATCCCCAGTGAAGTGCAATCTTATTGCTTCAGCATATCAAGACATGTTGTACGATGTTATGCTTCTATGCAACTTCGTGGCAACAGTTTGTTGAATGTCCCAGGGCGCAAAGCAAGGACTATAAAGACATGGTTTGATGAGTTCAGTGTGGAAGAACTCCACTGGCCCTAACACAGAGCCCTGACCACAACACCATTGAGCACCTTTGAGATGAAGTGGAATGAAGATTGTGAGTCAGACCTTCTCTTCCAACATCAGTGCTTGACCTCATAAATGCTTTACAGAATGAATGGGCACGAATTTCCACAGAAACACTCCAAAATCTTTTGGGACAGCCTTCCAAGAAAAATGGAAGCTGTTATAGCTGCAAAAGGGGTACAGACATATTGAACTATATGTATTTGAATACAATGTCATTGCAGGTTTGGACAAATATTTTTGTCCATGTAGTGCAGATCAGCTTCCAAAGCTTGACATTTCATGCTGCTGTCTTATCATAAGGTTTGGTTCTTGCGAGCTGCACCTGGTCCCTATAGATGCATTAAAGCATCAAAACTTATCTGCTGCTTCTCTGAACTCTGGTCTGATTCCTCTCAGGAAGTTACTCATTTAGCTCATTAGCTATAATAATCAGATTTCTGTAGATCTGATTTATTGTTAAAAGTTCCTTACAAACAGAATGTAGTTAAATATCAGTGAATTGTATTTCCTTTCTTTCTCAGTCTGTCAGCATGTCTGGAGGAGAGCGTCTGTTCCACTCCGAGGACCCGGCCGTATGGAGAGGCATTTATGCGAAATACTGGGTTGTGGTAGAAGCAAAGACAGCTGGGAAGAAGGGATCAGGGAAACTGTTAGAACTAGAGAAGTGGTAACTGATAACTAAACTACTGCATTACCCAAAAACCTTCTTATAAACCATGCATGCACATACTGTAAATATAAAAAAAATACAATATAGTAATCCTTTATCAAACACATGACACAATTCAGGTATCAGGATGAGCTCCCGGCGGCCATTTTAGCTCGGACAGAGCGTTCTTTGACGCAACCTGAACTGGTCAAACTCATGGAGTGGAAATTAACCGTAAGTGCACCTTGTAAACCAAACTCGTATTCATACGTACTTTCTAACAGATAAAAATTTAAAGAACTTATTCTGCAAGACGAACCCAGAAAAACTTTAAAAAGGTTTTGCAAAAGTGCACTTAAAGAACCTTGTGTAAAATCTTGTTCTTCTGGTCAAGGCCATGGTATAATGTGATAATTAATTTATTAATTAATAAATGTATTATTTTACTACCCTTTAAATCCCTTACATTATATCTCACTCACTCACTCACTCACTCATCATATATGCCGCTTTATCCTGTATTCAGGGTCGCGGGGACCTGGAGCCTATCGCAGGAGACTTGGGGCATGAGGCAGGGTACACCTGGACAGGGTGCCAATCCATCGCAGAGCACACACGCATACACACACTCACACAATACGGCCAATTAGGGAACGCCAATTAATCTAACCTACATATCTTTGGACTGTGGGAGGAAACCGGAGTACACGGAGGAATCCCACTAAGCACGGGGAGAACATGCAAACTCCATGCACACAGAGACGGGAATCGAACCCGGAATCTGGAGGTGCAAGGCGACAGTGCTAACTACACTACACCATCGTACCGCCTACATTATATCTATAACATAATATTATATTGGTTTGTAAATTAGTTGAATGTTTAATATGTATCTGACATGAAATGGCCTGTGAAGCTGATATGGCAATAAACCCTAATACAAACAAACAAACAAACAAATAGAATAGCTTCCTTATTCATGAACAAAACAAGACACTATTTCCTTCTTCAGTCCATATTTTAGTATCCCTGACTTTTTTCAGGGTTTAAATGTGAGTGTTTGTGTATAAAGGAAGTGGTCTAGATGTTGGTGAATCTTAGGGCACTTTCACACTAGGCTCGATTGATTTGTAGGAACAACTGCTACTCCGTTTGCAGGGAATGCCAGTGAAAGAAACTTCTCTCGACAAAACTCCACCATTCGGAAGACTCTGCAAAGTTGTTGCTGCTGAAAATTTCACACTACGATAGAGCAGGTGGCAGTATGCACCTTATTGGTTTGTGAGCCGACAATAAACACAAAGAGAAGAAGAGTCAATCTTTATCCTATGCCTAATATTGTATTAGTGATATTTTGAAAAAAAAAAAAAAAAAAACTGTTAAGAACAACACTCTCGTGTGCCTTCCAACTTTATCAGCTATGGACAAAATGTCTAATTCCCTGTTCAGGTACGATTGGCTTTCATATCTGATTTGATCCGTGCCTGAATATGCTATATCATTCCCGAGACCACTTTTTCCAGCGGACCCAGGGTTAGTTCCTAAGCAAAGAACAATTGCTTTCACACTGATCAAAATTAACCAAACTTTAGGAACAAGTGTTCTTGGAATTGATCCCGGGGCCCTAATGTGAAAACATCCTAAAAGAAGATCCTTTGTGCACTGCACATCCTAAAAATTATTTTTTTTTAAAGTCAACTCAAATCTGAATAGGAGGAACATTTCCTTACACAAACAATGACATAACTTTAAATATAGCCCAAAGTGACTTATCCGCTCTCACTCTCTCACAGAGGGGGAAGTTCCGTCCCCGGCTCAAGCAGCTGATTGGCTCCAACAGCGAGGAGGCGGTGCTTCATTGCACTAAGAAGGCCTTCGCTCTCCTTCCTGACGTCCAATCGGCAATCGCAGAACTGAGCACGCTCAAAGGGCTTGGACCTGCGACAGCATCAGGCAAGTATGCAAGGGTAGACTATGAAACAAAATGATCATAATATAAAATGTATCCTTTGATTTTTCTCCCTTGTTCTCTTGTAGCTGTTTTAGCAGCAGGAGCTCCTGAAGAAGTCGCCTTCATGGCTGATGAGGTCGTAGAGAGCATCGCCGAGCTGAGACCTGTTCAATACACAGCTAAGCACTTCTCCCTCTTTTTGGAGAAAATACTGCAGAAAACACACCACCTCAACAAAGGTAATGTGTTAATATCAGTAATGAATACTTGATAGAGGCTTTATCAAATATGATTCATATGGTGCTTTCCATCAGTATGTCCTCTATTCAGAATCTGATTTATAGATTTAAATTCTTGTCTCTCAGCGGACACTCAGCGTGATTGGACCCCTCATAAGGTGGAGTTGTGCTTATGGGCATGTGCTATAGCCAGTGAGATTCAGCCCAACCTGCTGGAGGAGTTTCCCCTGGGTTACAGCACCAACAAACAGACCAAATTGGATCCCAAAGGGGACGAGACCCAAGAGCGGCCATCTAAAAGGCGCAAAACGGACTAGTGTAATGCATCGAAGCCCAGTGCTTTAAATGAGATGCTGAATGACAGATAATAATTCTAAACTGCCTAACTTTGTTAAACTGCTCTTTTTATAAATAAGCAATTAAAAATGGCCTTTAAATGTGAAGCTCGGAGTCTAGGCATCAATATTATTAAAATTAGTGTCCCAAAAATACAGGGCGATAAAAACATATTTAATTCTGTTCCAGCTGAAGATCCAGCAGAATTTCATTATCACATAAATGTGCTTTATGTTAATGTGATATGACTTCAGGCTCACTCTGTCTGACTCTAGAAATGAAATAATACATCCATCTTTATTTTTCACCTATAATTTGCATATCTGTAATTAATGATATAGTACGAGGGGTGTTCAAGTCAAACCGAGACTTATGATTGTGCAGAATGACCAGAGAGTCATTATGAGAGTTAAAAATCTCCCTATATTTCTAGATATAATCCCCTGCTACACTAATGTACCTATCCTAGCGTTTCACTAATGCTGTATCACGTCTGAAATGCTGGCCTCCCAGGAACTCCATTAGTGCCCTAAACATGTGGAAATGCATTGGAGCGAGGGGTCAAGGACCGTATGGCAATAACTCCCAGCCGAGTTCCTATAATGTGCAAGTGGTGTTGCTATATGATTGTGTGAACAGTTCCCACAGACAGATGCGTCTTTTCTGTAAGTTGGCGACAAGTTAGGTGTCAATTTTCAAGGATCTAGTGTTGTTCTTGCTGAATTTTCACAGGAACGACTGCAGTGGGCCCCAAGCCACCTCAGCCAGCAGGGATGTATGGCCTTCTTTAAAACATTTGCTTCAGTCCTGCAGCTAAGAGTCTCATCACCGTACTGCGCTTGAAGTCTGCTGCAATGTTTTATGCCTTCATTCACAAGAAATTCATTCAGTCTTGGTTTGACTTGAATACCCCACGTATAATTTAATTTATTTATATATTGTGCAAATATTTTTATTTTCACATATATCATACCATATATACCATAACAGGGGATAGAGGGTTACCATATTTCTTATGTTGGCCACATTTTCAGAGGATAATAAACAGTAAAAGAAATAACTGAGTAGATAATTAAATGATAAAATAGCATTAAGGATAACACCAACTGATGTTGGATGAGAAGGCCTCCATTCCAAAGGTGCTCGATGGGAATGAGGTCAGTCACTTTATAGCCCCTTTATAGTCCCTGCTTTGTGCAGTGGGGCGCAGTCATGTTGGAATAGAAACTGTTGCCACAAAGTTGAAAGCATAGCATTGTCCAAGATGTCTTGGTATGCTGAAGCATTAAGATTGCCTTCACTGGGGATAAGGGGTCTGATTGGAAATACCTGAATTCCAAAATTAACATGTTTGGCCAAATAGTTTACCTTATAGTCAGCATTACATTTGTGAATTACTGGATTGGATAACAGGTTGGATTTGAAACTAAAACAACAGAGGACCTGATGTTGATCCTTGTAGGTCCCTGTGTTGAACTTTCTGTCAGTTTAATAATGGCCTGTTCTTACCAGTGTTTTTCATCAGTAATTTCATCCCCCTCATGTTTCACAAGAAGTGCTTATCTCCATTTAAAAGAAAGGTGAGAACATTAACAGATTACAGCTATCTACAGATATGGCTTACTAGCTTTGACCTACAGTAGCAGGCTGGTTTACATTAGTGTCACTTATTTCATATGCAGTGTGTCAATATTTAGTTGCTTAATATCTAGCAAAATATTACTTTGTCAGCCATCATGGACCCAAAGCTGCTAAAGAGTACGTAGGTGCAAATACACTCACCTAAAGGATTATTAGGAACACCATACTAATACGGTGTTTGACCCCCTTTTGCCTTCAGAACTGCCTT
>JAQQZT010000033.1:3795991-3815864 GCA_030068275.1 Clarias platycephalus | reverse complement strand
CAAGAAGGGGGAGAAGGGAGCTTACTTTAGATTCACACACACACACACAGCGCCTGCGCGCACAAATGGAAACACTTCTCTGTCAGGATTTATTTTTACTTTTTTTTTTTTTAATGTAAAGTGCAGGTTAATTTGTTTTATTTTTACTTATATATTATATATTTTGTGTTCATTATTTTTATATGTATTTTGGGCTGTGGAACGAATAATTTGAGTTTCCATTATTTCTTATGGGAAAATTAAATTGGTTTATGAGTATTTAGGAATACGAGCTTCTGGAATGAATTATGCTCGTAATCCAAGGTTCCACTGTAATTCACTGCAGATTTATTCAGCAGCTTATAAAATAGCACTTGATCCACTCTTGTGTTCCTGTCAGAAGAGTACAGAAAACGTCTTTCATGCAAAAGAATCGTGAATCAATTGAATATGAATAAATAAATGAATTCATTTAAGGTTTTCAATCCTGAACAACCTGTCAATCCTGAAAGCCAATGTGATATCTGAGCTCTAAACAGCAATGCGCAAATTCATTCATTCATTTTCTATACCGCTTTATCCTTCTATTCAGGGTCGCGGGGACCTGGAGCCTATCCCAGGAGGCTTAGGGCACAAGGCAGGGTACACCCTGGACAGGGTGCCAATCCATCGCAGGGCACACACACATACACACATTCACACACTACGGTCAATTTGGGAACGCCAATTAGCCTAACCTGCATATCTTTGGAGAAGGTTTCCAGAGGAAACCCACCAAGCACGGGGAGAACATGCAAACTCCATGCACACAGAGACGGGAATTGAGCCTGGACCCTGGAGGTGAAAGGCGACAGTGCTAACCACTACACCACCGTGCCGCCGCAATGCGCAAATTTCAGTATTAATTCCATATTGCACCCTGTCCAGGGTTTACCGTGCATCGTGCCCTAAGCCTCCTAGGATAGGCTCCAGGTGCCCGTGACCCTGAATACAGGATAAGGCTGTATAGAAGATGAAGAAGATTCCATATTGCGCATACATACTGTAACAAAACCAATATCAATACATAATGTTTGTGTGGTTGTCAAAGAGTTACATTAGGCTACGCGTCTTAATCGTATTTTTGTGCAATTTTATCTTGCACAAATAGGTATACTTATGGCCAAAAATCAAGCATGCTTGTGGAGATAACGTAGTGGATAACGTAAAGGAAGAACAAAAAAGTTGTGTTGTGTCGTTTTTTTTAAATGATTCAACATTCTGCCAACGTTCCTCACTCTTACAGCAGATGCAAAGCCGACACGGTATTTTCCTGACTTAAGGCACTATTGCTGTTGTTTATTAGACACCTCAAAAGCTTGTGCGTTGCTTTTGCACTTGCTTCAGGATTACACTCAAATTTTGCAGGGAATCTTGTTAAACAAGCATTGTTTGCATAAGAGTGTACAGGGACAATGAAAGATAATCAAAACAAATACAGTGAAAATATTCCAAACTGTCAAGAGTTCTTAGGACGTGCACATGTTTAACAGCAGCCAAATCGACCGAGCAGCAACACTGACGATATTTATTGAGCTTAACTTTTGTGACTCTGGCTTCGCAGCTAAGGCTCAAGTCGTCATTCCTTAGACCTCCCGCTGACAGCAGGAACAGCTCTGCGGATGATGCAACCTCTCTTCCTCCCTCGCACGAGTATTTCGCACCGCCTTTGAACATATGTACAAGCATAACACTCGCAGCATGTCCTTTCTGTATGCGCTGCTGTCTTGACTATGGATCCTGCTTCACAGTACTGTCAATCCTGAAAGCACGCCCTTGGGGGAGCCAGGAGCTTGGCTTGCTCGATTATTGTTCTGCAAACAGATGCTGGATTTCCTGTCTGCTTTCGCTCAAAATAGAGCTCTCCGGCTTATAGGAAAACCCTGTTTTAATGGAAAGACCGTTCCAAATGTTGTGATTCATACATCATCTCTTGTGCCTTGGCAGAACTTGCTGGAAGGATATCAAAACCCTGAAGGTTTCTTTCTTTTCTTTTTTTAAAATTCTACTTTAACCTGATTTCTTCTTTTACAGGTCTCTCCCTGTGAGATTACCAACCGCCCAACACTGTCAGTAAGCCTGACACATTTGGAGAGCACAGGCTGCTCGATTCTAGCTCAGTGATATAGCAAATGATCCAAAAGGGCTTTAAATTTAACTTGAACACAGGCAGAGGTACATTTCCCAGCAGTCCCCTTGAGATGAGAAGTGGTTTCTTACTGTAAAATTACATTTATTTTAAAGCATCAAGTGCCCTATATCAGAACTGCCTTTCTTTTGACAGACATGCTAAAGTTACCTTCAAAAAGTACTTCTATTAAAGTTTTTACGACATTTCGGAGTACCTCATCTTCTTGTTTAAGGATGACCAGTGATTTGTCGCTTGCAGCTTATTCTGATGCTGATTTTGCAGGATTCACTGCAAGCGCTGCTTTTTTCTTCCCGATCTTTGCATAATTGCCATAATTCACCAACAACATGCCCTCTATGTTTTTTTTTTTTACAACTCATCCCCTTGCACAAATAAATTAGCAGCCATTATTGTAAATCTTAGTAAATCAGAGCTGTACATTCAATCATTAACAATTGCTTTGGAATCAAATGATAAATAATGAATCATGAACCAAATTGGTTCGCTCTTGATCCAAAGCTTTTTAAACCCCTGATTGGACTACATTACATAGAGAATATGTACTATATGCATGCTATACACATTCTTGTTAGAAAATCCAGACCCAGAATATTTTTAATCATTTATCTTCTATTTTTGGCCATTGTAATGCTTTGCTGCTCAGTAAGTCCAAATTCCATTCAAGAGCCAGAAATCTGTCCATATTGCACTTACTTTATGCACACTACATTGGTTCCAACCCTCGGGACTTGCTTGATTGAAAAAAAAGTTCATACCTAATATCCTTTCAACACATCTATACGTACAATTTTTAGGGTTGCAATCAAAACCCCCATGATCTGGGGTCCACCGGGTTGAGTCTGGTTCCTGTTAAGGTTTATTCCACACATCATCCACTAACAGTATCCATCTTGATCATGTTGGAATTGGTCTTTCAATGCATATAGAATTTCTTAGGTCCACAGTCTTCACAGCGGTCTGTTTTTAACGTGACCAATCTGACATTAAGTCTGGTTGACTACAGTCACGGTTGGATTCCAAGCTGCAAGCTTAACCCTTTTGCACCACTAGCATTAACAAATCTGATTGTATCGTAATTATGAAGATAATGAACAGCAGCAAGACCTCACAATGGTGCTGTTAAGTGGCCATTGGCTCTGCTTGAAAGTTTTGAAGCTCTGATGAACCAATAAAATCTTTCTGGTGGACAGGTCAAACTCCTACAAAGATTTTGAGCAAGTCCAGGTGCCATTGAACAGCACATTTTGGATAGCACAAGGACAACAAAAAGAAAGAGCTCCTTAGTCACTGGTGCCGCCACAGAACAAGAACATCCATTATCTCTTTCAATTTCTGGGCTTTAATCTTATTTCAGGAAACTTGGGTCACAAGGCATGGGACACCCTGGATGGAGTGCAAACCCATCGCAGGGCACATGCACATATATATCCATTCATACACTATGGGCAATTGTGAGATCAAACAACAGCATGTCTTTGGACTGTAGGACAAACCCAGAGTACCTAGAGGAAACCCATCAAGCATGCGGAAAACATGCAAACGCCACACACAAAAACTGGAGGCAAGAATTGAACCAACAGATGTGAGGTGGCAATGCTAACCCATAAATCATGGGTTCTCTTCCTAGAAAGAGAACAGCGCTGGTAAATTATGAGAAGGCAACAATATCTGCAAAACCACTCCAGTGTTCTAGTATGCCTCAACTGTAGACAAGGAATAGGAAGATTGTTAGGGCTAATCTGTCTTCTGAATCATTGATCTACCATACAGTATATCATCAAGAGCAGTGGAAGCTAAGTGGGTAAGATACCCAATCCCAATTTCCAGAGATGCAAAAGCCAGTGTGGGATCTTGAATAAAAAGTTTAAAAAGTGTCAGCATGGTCTAGGTCCGGGTTCCCCAGTTTAATCCTTAGTTTGTGTTCTTCGTGTTTCCAATTTTCTCTCCATTTGTCTGTGGGTTTCCTTAAGGTTTCTTCCCAACAACATGGATGTAGGTGGAATAGTAGTTTGATTTCCCCAAGGACTGGACTGAGGTCATTTTGAGGGTAGCCCCTCATCATGGACTCAGTGTTCTCTGGCTCCAATGTAACCCTGACTAAAGTAAGGGTTAATGAGGTTGAATTATGCTTCCTCCAGGGCAGTGTCTTCAGCAAATTTCCAAGCCTAAGGACTTGACTCAGACTGTTCCTTCATTTTCGCATATATATATAATGAAGAACTGTAGACTCAGCGCATTTCTCCAGCACAGGAATTGAAACAGGTTTCTAATTTCAGGACTTTGTAATCAATAATATCGACTCTCCTCAGTGCATCGGTGTAAAAGGTGTAAACAAGTGCGGCCCAAAAGTGATAGACTTTACATCAAGATAAAGAGTGTGTGCATTTATATGTTATATAAAATTTATTTATGTGACAGTCACAGCAACAAAAGAAAGTAACAACCGTAAAAGTCCAGTATATGTGTGTATGGTCTTTGGTTGCACTGATGTCACTTTGATTCTGTGCATGTACTGTATGTGTGAGTGTGTGTTCGCATTGTTACCCGACATGCATGAACATGTAGCTGAAGAATCTCCAGACTTGGGCTCGGTGTCCTGGATGATACACCAGCGGGCTCTTCATGAAGTCCGGCTGATACGTCTGCAGAACCCACTTGTTGAGCCTCACCCCATAACACATAAACACCACAATCTGACACACAAAGAATTAAAGTCTGACAAGTGCAATACAAAACAACAATACAAAAAAAGAATTATATCTCAAATGTGAGACTTATAGAAGGAAAGAAAGAGGGAAAGAAAGAAAGAAAGAAAGAAAGCAGTGCACCTGCACTATGGTGACGATGGCCATGAAGACAGGCGGAGGACAGAGCCTGTTCTGATGAAAGTACCAGCGCCTGTCTGTTTCACAAGGGAGGATCTCGTATGCCACATAGCGCACAAAGCGCTTGTACACACCCAGGCCCGTCTCGTCCAATAGGATCTCACGCTGCAGAGTGCGCCGCCCATTAGCAATGGCACGCCGGAAACTACTGGAGCGCTTACTGCTTAGCTAAAGAAGACAGAAGGAGCGATGGAGATGGAGAGGAACAGTGAGAGACCTGTTGTCTGTATGGTAATGAGTTGGTGTAATCGATCTGAAATAAATTGCCCCTTTACCCAAAACAACACACACACACACGTACACTAGTCTAAATCTGGACTTTTTTTTTTTTTGGCCAAGCTTTCTCCCCCTGGAGTCAAGAGAGCAGTGCATGATGTGGTTGGTGTATGTGTTAACAAGTGTGTGTGTGTGTGTGTGTGTGTGTGTCTGGAAAGCTGTGATAAACCAGCAGTTTCATGCTGCTCTGCATTTATTAGTCCATTATCCCTTTAAATATCTTATACACACACACACACACACACACAGCCCTCAGGCACATGGAATCCCCGACCTATGGGTATATTTATTACACATTTTGTTACATATTATTCCACTCTCTGATGATAGAGACTTCTTTAAAGAAAGAAAGAAAGAAAGAAAGAAAGAAAGAAAGAAAGAAAGAAAGGAACGAAGAGAGAAAGAAAGAAAGAAAAAGAAAACATTTGTGACAGAATAATTGGAGAAAGTAAAAATGGAGGGAGGAAAGAAAGAAGGAAAGAAAGAAAAAATGGAAGAAAAATATGGCTAGAGAAAATAGCACAAAAGAAAGAAAAAAATTGTGCCAACCAATAAACGAAACTGGAAATGAACAGAGATAGATGTGAGAATGGAAATAGAAAGGTACATGAAACAGAAAGAAAGATAGAAAGAAAGAAAGAAATCAATCATGAGGTCATGTCCATCCGTGGGTTTCTTTTGGACCTCATTTCTTCCACAAATTTGACGGTTCAGCACTATCCTTCCGAGTTTTGAGTGTTTTTCAAGGGTTCTTTACGGTGGCCCTGAAGTGCAAAACAAATGAACAAAACTGAAAACAAAATATCTAATTAAAAAACTAAATATCAAAACCCAAAACAATTATTTTGGGGGGTGGGGGGGGGGGGCAGGTTTTGTTGTTTTGTTTTTGGTTTGTTTATTTTGTTTTGGGTTTTGATATTTTGTTTTTTAATTAGTTATTTTGTTTTCCGGAAAAGGTAGGTATAGTTTGCGAATGAAATGCTTACTTATATCTTGAGTGACAGATGTTTCGTCCAATCAGCGGTAAGCATTTCATTCGCAAACTATACCTACCGTTTCCGGTTTGTGTCTGACTGTCCGAGAAGTGCAACACAAATGAACAAAACGGAAAACAAATTAACAAATTCAAAAACAAATTAACAAATCCGAAAACAAAATAACAAAACCAAAAACAAATTGTTCATTTGGTTTTGAATTTGTTAATTTGTTTTCCGTTTTGTTCATTTGTTTTGACTTTACGGCCACCTTAGTTCTTAACCAAGTTGTAGTAATTTCCAATCTCCTTAGTTGTTTTCTTTGCTTGACCCAGCCCAATAATTTGACCCTTCTGAAACGTTGACTTTTTTGGCCAGGCAGTGCGCGAACAATATACAAACATATTGTGTGTGTGTGTGTTCGTGTGTGTGTGTCTCACCAGCTCGATGAGCTCCTGGTAGCAGACATGGCCGTGCTGGTCGCTCTGAACAAGGGCCAGCAGCATGTCCAGCTTGTTGGGGTCCAGCTGCAGCTCATGCTGCTCCGCCAGACTGGTGAAGTTCTCCACCGCAATAAAACCAGTCTGCTCGGGGTCCAGCTATACACACACACACACACACACATTTATATAGAGAAGATAAATTAGATCAGGAAACAGATAGTGGATCAAAGTAGCTAAAGCAGCTACGTAAACTACAGCCAAACTACCTTTCGAATTAAGTAGCTACTGTAGCTAGCTAAACTGAAGCTACTTTATCAAGCTGAGGAAAAAAGTAAACTGTGAATTTTTGTTTGATTACTTTTGTAAGTAATATTTTTATTACTTTGGTAAGTAACAAAAGCCACATAGTGTTTCACAATAACAAAAACGAACCTTTCTTTCTTTATCTAGCCAACTAGTTCAGCTATGCCCTGTCTGCTCCTTTAGTTCAAACAGTAACCAGTGTCAGCTGGTTCAGTCCAGTTCTAGCTGGTACTAACTCCTCTCCAACTGAACTCCTCTGAGGTAAAGTGCTGCGCAAACTAGAATAAAGCCTACCAGCAGCTAGACCAAGCCTAGATCTTAGTGGAATCAGCCTAAACCAGTACTTGTTGGGGGGAAAACAGAAGAAAAAACACAAAAGGAGCTTATTACAAATAATAATTAATTAATTAATTATATTATTTTGAAAGAACACAGAATAAGCCAGCTAAGCTAGGAGCATCACTACTGTACTTCTATCTCTAATCACACTGATCTATTAGAGTAGATTGAAATAAAAACAGAAAACATGCACTAGTGCATCATTACAAAGAAAGAAAGAAAGAAAGAAAGAAAGAAATAATTAATATCCATAGAATTAATGGATAGAGGAACATAAGGTGTAAAAATGAATGAATATCTATAAAAATGAATGGATAAAGGAACATAAAGTGGAAAGAAAGAAAGAAAGAAAGAAAGAAAGAAAGGAAGGAAGAAAAAATGTAAATGACAGAGAATAAAATGTAGGAAAGTAAAAATGAACAGAAAAAGAGGGGGTGGGGGAGGGAAGAACTAGGGATACAATAAATGAAAGTGATAATGGACGAAGAAACTAACACGAACAGAAAGAAAAAAGTAAAGAAAAAAAGAAAGAAGGAAAAAGAATGAAGAAACATAAAATGTAAGGTATAAAGAAATAAAGAAAAACTAGTGCAGGCTCAAATGCCACACACACACACACACGCACACACACTTATAATACATACATTATATAGGCTATTTATATAACTCCAGTCCAATCTCTCTCTCTCTTTACACACCCAACTAAAAAGGCTGTGTTGTAATGGAACACCAGTAACCTATGATTTAATTGTCTTGTTTATTCTTTAAATTCATAAAGTGTGTGTTTATGTGTGTGTGTGGGAGAGAGAGGCAAAGAGGAGAGAGAGAGAGAGAGAGAGAGAGAGAGAGAGAGAGAGAGAGAGAGAATCTGGACCAGTTTAATTGTGCATAAGCTGAGTTTTAATTCTCCCAGTCTCCTCCACCACACTGCATGCTTAGGAATGTTTGTTTACAAGAGTCAGACAGACGCAGGCAGATCCACACACACACACACACACACACACACACACACACACACACACACACACACACACAGAAACACAAAGAAAGACAAGCATGTGTGTGTGTGAGAGACAGTGATGTTCGCACACATTACGAGGTAAGGATGTGTCTGCCTCCACGCTGCGCTCTCAGCTCTGGTGTCTGGCGCGAGCTTGCTGTGTTAGTGGGAGAAGTAAAACGGTTGGTCAGACTGGTTCGAGCTGACAGTGACTCAAGCAAGCACTCTTTACACCCGAGGTGAGCAGAAAAGCATTCCGAAACACACAATACTCAAACCTTCATCTCTAAATGCTCTTTGGGGCTCTTCCTGAGAATGTATTTAATCCCCCCCAGTGTGTGTATGAGAGTGAGAGCGAGAGAGCACAAGAGAGAGAGAGAGAGAGACCCTTTCACCATGAGGTTGTGAACTGAGACCAAGATAGAGGGGAGGGGCTACAAAGAGTCAGATGGATGGGTGGAGGAGACGTGCACAAAGTGCCACCGAAAAGAAATAAAGGAAATCTGAGCGAAAGAGAAAGAGCTAGAGGCCACGGAGGTGATGGAGTGTACCAGATTAGAGCAGAGGACGATGGCGGAAAGAAAGAGGAATGAAAAAATTTTTACTGATTCGACGCAGACATGCTGCAGTGTCGCCATGGTTACAGGCGACCAACGTGTCACCCATTAAGGTAGAGCCTGAATGAGAGAAAGAGAGGGAAAAAAAGAGGTGGATGGGTTAAAAAAAATGAGCAACAAAAGAAAAGGTTTAAGTAAAATGGGATCGGATGACTCACGGCAGGTGACTGAAGACGAGGGACGGCTCAAGCCAAAGAATGAATGAATCCGAGGAAGAAGGGACTGATGATAACTCTTTTAAACCCCCCGGTTCTTGCTGACACTCACCTCAACCACCATGACAGAACGCTGCCGAAGACGCTGAGACACGAACGACCGCTTCTGCTCGAATACCCCTAAACTATTTGCTGTTTCCATGGTTGCGCTTAACACTAGGGGAGATCTGTGAGCACGGTACGGACTTGCGCTGGCTTTCTTACAGGATGGAATCCCCTGCGCGGATTTTAAGAGCTAGCTCGAGTGTAGTTTAACATGAGACGTAGAGATAGAGAAGGCACAAGGGATCACTGCACAGGACAGTTCAGCAACTAAGCGGGAGTAGAACAAATAAATAGTAATACAGAATATAAGTTTAAGTACCAATGATTACTGGCTAATTACTTCTGAGTCTCCTGGATGTGCTATCCGCCCTCTTTTACATAAAGGATGCATGATTAGATATTGTTATGCTGATTGAGCAAAACAATTTTCCTCCGGAAAAATTGACTTTATTCATGAATCAAATTATTAACTGAGCACGATTATAGTAATGAGACTACAGCATTATAAATATATTTTTTTTAATTAATTTTTTTTTATTTTATTTAAAACGCAACATTTTTAATTCATTTCTGATCAAAAGAACAAAATGAACGAAATGACTCAAAAAAAGATTCGTTCATTTTGATGAACGAGATTCAAAGAACCGAGTCACTAAAATGATTCGAACTTCCCATCACTAGCATAAAGCATATTAGCGCAATGTGTTTAGGGAAGTCGTGGCGCCATTTAATTAGTCACGCCGTGGACTCGCGCTTCGTCATCAGAGACTTTCCACTTCCCTGGCAAAGAATTCTGGGTCAAGAGATTCTGGCTCATTTCTCTTCATAACACCTTCTCTGCACAGATGGTGCGTCCGCGCTCACGTACCAACACAAACGCTCTTACACTCTCACACGTGCTTACACGCAAATTAGATCAAAGGTGCATTATCAGCTCATAATGTCAAACACGCGGTGTAGGTTAGACGACAAGCGACTCGCCGATTTAAGATGAACTCTGTTATGAATCTGCTGACTTACAGCAACACTTTAGCTAATTAGCCGCTGTAGGCAGGGAAGGATGAATCTGGGAATATTTACTTGCATTAAACATGATAATAAACAGTAAAAGCTAGTGGGAAGTAGTTAGAGATGCGCTGGAGGTCTTAACTGCTCCCCGGTAGCTTTTTAAAATATGTAATTTGCAATTCATTTCTATGAAGAACTATGACACAGTGAAAATAAAAGCGGTTCCAGGGTGGATATTTTGTTGGCCGGGATTCATTGCACATTTTACTACTGAACCAGTAAACGGGAGCATATTTTTAACTTGGCGTCGAAGGTTAAGCTTGATGTGAGAGTCGAGGATGTAGCAGCTACCTTTTGCCCACTAGGGGGAGATGAGAATCAAAGACGAAGCAAACCATAAAGATGGAGCGAGTTAATGTGCATGTTGGGAAAAGAACGTCCGTATGATGAATATTAGGCCATCGTACAAATCATGTTGCATGTTGTGCGCTATCTGAGATCAGCCTCGACCAAGCTAACGCGGCTGCACTTGGCAGTAAAGAAAGCCGCATGTGAATCGTCAAGGAAACTCTCTTTAAAACTACACCGTGCTTGTTGCCAGGGTCGAGTGTGTTCTTGTCGAAATATCTGCCCCGTATTACACACTCT
Organism: Clarias platycephalus; assembly: GCA_030068275.1. Lineage (NCBI taxonomy): Eukaryota > Metazoa > Chordata > Actinopteri > Siluriformes > Clariidae > Clarias > Clarias platycephalus. The sequence goes on along the minus strand of JAQQZT010000033.1, from coordinate 3,804,941 downwards.
CCCTACCAGCACTGTGAGTGGGACTTGCCTGACACAGACGATGTGGAGTTCAGAGTCGTGAGGAGAAGTCAACAGCGATCTGGAACACAGCCGAGAGAGAACTCTGTAGTTTAACTGCTTCAGCCTTTTCATTAACAGACCGATGGATTCTTCATTGATGGCCCTGGTGTTACACGCAGACACCCTCCAGCATGTAAACACAGTATGGGCTCGGGCGCTGTTAGCATTAATGATTTTGGATAGCCGGATTTCGGTGCATTTAGGACTGTGTATATGAGACACTTTTTTTTTTTTTCTTTTTACCATGGAAATGACTTAACATTGAAGAAAGACTGTCTTTCTTCCCGTAATCGCTATAATGGATGAGTATATAATTTACACATGACACTGATTATAGTTATGGTGACTCACTGGCCACTTTAATAGGAACACCTGCACCCTGGCTGTTATCTAATCAGCTGATCATCAGCGGCGCATAAAACAGAATTTTCTGGTTTAATGAGATTACATTAAAAAAATAAAAGAGACGTTCAAGTTAAACCGGGACTTTTAATTGTGCAGAATAACACAATACAGAGGAAAAACTCCCTGTATTTCTCAGTCCCCTGCATTTATCCCATAGTTTCACTAGTGCTTGGATACCATCAAGGTAGAAAGTTTTCTCAGTAAACCAGAGCCATGATTAGACTGCCTAATTTGCGTATGAAACGCTGGCCTCCCAGGAACTCCACTAATGGCCTAAATATGTGGAAATGGCTTCGAGCAAGACCAAGACTGTACGGGGGATGTCCTGGCAATAACTGTAATGAGTAAGTGGTGTTGGTGAATGAGTGTGTGTACAGTTACCACAAACAGATGTGTGTCTTCTGAAAACAGATAACTTGTAAGATAACGGTTTCCTCCCAGAATAGGCAAATTGGTGTTCCCAAATTGCCCGTAGTGTGTGAGTGAGTGTAGGTGTGTGTGTGCCCTGTGATGGATTGGTACCCTGTCCAAGGTGTACCCCGCCTTGTGCCCTAAGCCTCCTGAGTATACATGATAAAGCAGTATAGACGATCAGTGAGTGAGCACCACTTCACTTGTAAAGTTCACTTTTCAGATTCACTCCATGAAAACTCAAATGTTCAACAAAATGCTGCATCGCCTAAATTTCCAGAAGATCAAGAGAGAAAAAAAAATGGAAAAAAATGTGACATTGTGGGAGATTGAATTTGAATTTGAAAGTACAAAACTGTCACCAATATAATTACTTTTTAAAAAATCATTAGAATGAGCTTAATGTCCAACGCTAATCAACAACATTTGGCACGTTTGATTTCTAGCTTACGCCTGAAACTGATTTAAAAGCTAAATGATGAGCAAAGAGGTAAAAAAAAATATCTAGTAAATGTCCAATCGTATCACAACTCAAGTCAATTTCTCAAGCTTCGCTGTTTCTACTTTCCTCTCTTTTTCATGTAGTTTGCTTTTGTTAAATTAGGGCTTTTTTGGCTTTTCAGTTCTCAGCCCTTGGCGTGTGGATGTGTCAGGTATGGAACATCTACTGCTTTTGATTTATTACTGGCTTTTTAGATTATTATGCTTTTTTTTTTTTTTTTTTTTTTTACTTCTTAACAAAATGTCCGCCAGTGATATAAAATGCTTTTCTATACACCTACTACTATTATTTATGGAAAGGTCTAAAGAAGAAGAAGACCTGCTTCTGGATTATTAACTAAGAAACATTTTAGTGTTAGAGCTTAAATCATAAACTGCTACTTCTCATGATTAACTCCGAAACGATCATATATAATAAGTGGTGCAAAAAAAGTAATTTCTCAATAGTCTTCCCATAGGTTGCACACTTTATTTAACAAGTTACCCCAGGTCTCTGAGCTCCCTCAAAGTGTGTGTTAATGCACCAGATGAAAATCTTTTCAGATAGTGGACATTTCCATACAGAAAACTTTATTTTACTTCTCTTCAAATGTGTCACGTCTATGTGCAGTACATTGTACATGTGCTACTGCTAAACCCCTGGGGGGTCCGTTTTAAGCCAGAACAAATGAAAAATGGCAAAGTTAGGGAAAAATCAGGGAATGTTTTTTTTTTTTCCTCATGTTTTGTGTCGGTACACAGGAGACCTGTCTGAATGACTGAAAATGACTAAAGAAGTGAATTTTGCATAATGGGTTGCCTTTAAAGCCAGATACGGACTCTGTGATATTAGCAGCCTATGAAAAATGTGTATTTGATATATTGCCACGATTAAACAATGCACATCCTCTAACGCTAGACCGATGATTAATGATAAAGACTAAACTTGGCTCACATTGCCAAATCAGCACCATTTGGGCTTGTGTAAACAGAAACACTTTTTTAAAAGTCAGTCCGTATTAATCTTAACAGCCCATTTAGTTCTTAATTACATCATACTTAACATGACGAGACCATGATATTGCTCTGTACTGATACTTATTATACCAATGCTCTCTTTTGTTCTCCAGTAAGATAAGCTTATATATTGACCTGCCACATTGTGAGTGATTAAATCATCCTAGTGGCTCAACATGTTTCCATCGTGTTTCCATTCTGGCCTCTTTTTTTTTTTTTTTGCATACTTACTTTAATGAATTCGCAATTTGAGGCATTTCTGCTTCTGCATGTAATACATGCCAGAGTAAAGCAAACTCATTAATCTAGGCCCCTGTTGTACGATTTACCTCAGCTTGAAAGTCGCTTCGGCAACACCGATTGCACAGTTAAATTAATTCACAACTGAAGGGCAGAATATTACATCCTGCAGAAGTCCATTTATTTCAGGTTAAGACTAAATAAAACCTTTGGGTTTCCGGATATAATGAGAAAAGGTGTTTTATACAGTACGTATTAGATTTGTTACAAATTCCTATCTCAGATACAAACTGCTTTCAAAGAGCCTGTGGAAAAGTGTTCCATTTCATTTACCTTATGAAAGAAGACAGTCACGTCAAAACGCTTTCATTGCACGGTGGCGTTTCAGCACCTTTAATCATCATTATACCTGCCACACAATTATGCAGATGTGTTTGACTGGATTCAGCTCGACTGTCCTCCCCGGAAGGCTGGAACAGGACACGCTGTGCAGTTAAAGAAAAATAATTAACGATGTCTGTGATATGACGCCATTTTCACATCAAAGCCCATCATTTTCCCATAACCGCACATCCTGAAGTGCTTTAATCCTCTGATTCCAAAGTGCCAACAAGTTTTCACTTATTAAAGAAAGACATACATTTTATCTGTGTAGCAAGGAAAGTAGTTTTCATGTTGAGGAACGTCTATAAAACAAGTTTACTATGTTACAGCAGCAATAACCAGCCGATCCCTTACCAGCCTCGTTATTCCCCTCTCTCCTGAAGACTTTTCTGTGGCGGAAAACTTATGTGGCGAAGTTATTATTATAGAAAGGACGACATTGAGGTGAGGGGAACGTTGCTGCACTTTTCGGACGCCTTCAGTACTGTATGTGCAAAATAATAAACGCAAAATGAATTGCTGTACCTTTGTATTTTAACACAGCATATATGGTGTTCAAGTCAAACCGGGACTTGAAGGAGGGAATGAAGGCGTAAAAAGTGATGAACATTTCCAGAAGATTTCGAAACGTTTTAAAGAAGGCATGACAGCGATTCCTCTCGGCACCGGCAGCTGCCGTCCTTGCTAACATACTTGGACCCCATGGTTCTATGTCTTCATTAAATCTTGCACAAAAAAAATAAAATTAAATAAAATATTTAAACACGCTTCGCTTGGCTTTTCAATGATTAAAAATGTTTTTGAATGCCTTCCAGACGTATGCGCAACTTAGCTGGCGTTCGGTTCAGCTCATCATAGTGTCACTCGTATGCTGAGAGGTAAATTTCTTGCTAAATTTTAATTAAGGAGAAAAATTTGTGGGGCGGGGCGTCTGTATGCCGAGGTACCACTGTGCAGGTTTTAGACAATACCCTGTCCATTTCAAACGGAAGATGAAAAGAAACACAAAATAAAAAAAAGATTAAAACAAAAATAACAGTTTTCCACTTTAGCTGATTAGACAAAATGCCTGAAGTTTGCTTCATTCACTTTGCCCTGAAGCAGTGAGGCTGATGTGGCTAGGACATAATTAAAGTATTTCCTGTAAAAATAGGCCTAAATCTTTTCATACTATCTGTCAGTGCTCTGAGCAAGCTTAAAAGCTCATCGTTCTTCTGTGTGAATCAGGGGCAATAGCGACTCGCTAAGCAACATGGCCGCCCCCATGAGGCTACACCGTTCAGGTCAGTTTATAGGTTACAGTAAATCAGACTAGCAGGTGTGTTGTGTGTGTAATTGTTCACCGAAGAACTGGTTGCAGTCTGAAAGATTTCAGGCAAGACCACGTGTTAGCAACATTAGCGTTAGCAAAACTAGCAAGCTCAGGAGCAGCAAGGCCATCTTGGCTAATGAAATACGTTGCCTCGTGAGGAAAATCATGCAGATTTAATTTCTCCACAGAATCATCTATTTAATTTGTTACTAAATTAGTCTTCACCTCTCTGTTAAGGTCTGAGAAATGAGCGATAGTCAAACATTAGCGGCAAAGCACTTTCTGAAGCAAAGAAACGAGCACGTGTCATCACATTTTGCTCGGTGAAATATCCTGAGACGCATGTTTCTGCGTTTGGGCGTGTAGGGAGTCATACGGCAGCAAGAAACCATGCCACTGCATATAACACTTGGTCCCTATCTAGTGAGCTTATGCCAGCAATACTTAGCCGTGTGTGTGTGTGTGCTCGCGTGTGCGTATGTGTGTGTCTGTTGTGTTTTACAGCCAGAAATAGCCTGAGCTCAGCACTCCTCCCTGTAACAGAAAACTCATCAACTCAATGAAACAGCAGTCGCCAAAACCGCCAAAACACACACACACACACACACAGACTCACGCACATCCTAATGTGCCATGCTCGACGGCGTGTGCATGGACACACACCCACGACATCACAGCAAAATTACCAGTATTTGCTCAAATCGCACATACACACAAACGCATATGGCATGCACCCACACTGTCAGCAACAGCCTGCTCTAGTTCCTCTCACACACACGACAGACACACACACACACATCCTTAATTGGTGAGGCTCATGCCATCGTTCGGCTCAGGAGCAGCAGATAAATCTCGACTCCTCAGAATGACTGACATGTCAAAGTGCTCGTCATTCAGCACGTTGTCTGGAAATCAAAACACACACACACACACACACACCATCCTAATCAAAGACATTGCTCGTGTCTAATGTTAACAACTCTATACAAATGAAATCTGCATGAACTGAGATACAGGCTGTCAGGTGAAGATTCAGATGTCGGTGAAGATTTCCCATCATGCCTTTCAGCATCCAGAGGTAAAAAGTAATATTGGTTGATGTCTCATGCCTCTTCTTCTTCTTCTTCTTATTATTATTATTATTATTACAGTGTTCATGTTAAGCAGTAATGTGTTTGCATTATTAATACAGCCTACACATGTCCCTGTAAAAGTATTAGCACCCTTCATAAAAGTAGATCCAGCAATTAAAAAGAAAATTTAAACAAAAAACAACAATAGTTCTGTAGGGCTCTGTTTTTTTCTGTTGTCTATATATATTATTGTTCCATATTCCATAACTACTAAGTGGACTTTAGACTTTGCTAAGCCTGGAAAGATCTTCATTCCTTTTAATTGTACAAATCCTCCACTTTTGCATACTGGATTCAGTAGCACTGGTCTTTACTTTATATTCACTGACTGAAACTAAAAGTAAAACCTAACCCTGACCTTAACTTAACCATCAAGCTCAGCACCACCACCGCCACCACCCCCTCACGCGAATATTCCAAAGTGATCTGATGTGAAGATGGATAAGCTGACCAAGCACTGAGAGCTCACTTTAAGCTCAACCCTAAAAATGTTTAAATTCCATCGAGATAAGTGAAGTGCTCCATCTCTCCCACTGACCTCTATCAGGAAATGAAGACAAAACCTTGTCTTGCACTTTAAAGCAAGTAGTTCACAAGGTACGTCTGAGATCTGAATATAGTACGGCTCGTGATCTTCAGAAAGCATTGACTACCTGTTCTGTACACATACACGATCTATGAACATGCCTGTCACTTTTCTACTGAAGTCTTTCCCTTTCTATATACAGTATGGGCTCATTATTCATTATGTAATATACTGTAAAGTAAAGAAGTTTGGGAAGTTTGGTCAGCATTTGGGATTCCAAGGTCCTGAAGCATCTGGAACAATGATAGTGACGTTATAATCAAGCTAGGTTTTTAACAAATAATAATGTAAATGTTATGGAATTACTATGACATTAAAACGTTCTAACCAGAATCTCTGTTAAAGATTAAGTTCTTGACAATAAACTTGATACCGAATAAGAGTTAATTTAGGATTATAATGATTGATGACTAATTAGATTTTTTTTTCTATCTTGGGAATCTCCTAACGAACGTCTCAAGTGCCCTCATGAACTTACACATTAACCCCACCATTAGGTCAGCGTCCTTGTCATGTACCTTACATGACAGGGAAAACCCAACACCCAGGTGGGATAGGACCTGAAAGGTTTCATCGTTCAAAGGTCATGACCTGATATGAAACGCACAGTGAATCATGTGACCAAGCTGCCCAGATGCTGCCGCTGATGATAACGAGATCTACACCCAGGCATTGTGCCTGGTGCACTGGGTTCCCTGAGGCCACGCTGCAGTGATCACAAGCCCTCTGTGTATGTGTGTGTGTGTGCGTGAGAGAGAGAGAGGGGTGTGTGCAACCGCTCTCGTGCACGTACGTGTGTAGAGACGTATAGTAACGCCACTACCCTCACCGAACCCGACGTAACACTGTGTTCTGCTTTCACATGGGCGCCAAGCTGACTGGGGCAGGTCAGAGCAGATTTTCCAGACCAGCATGGATGCTGCGTTTTTGCCACCACACACACACACACACACACACACACACACACACACACACACACATAGACACGCGCGCGCATCATTCTCGCTCGTCTCAGCCTTTCTTCCCTCTCTGCATGCCCTCGTCTGCTGCGTCCCTCCATCTCCACAAACACACACACACACACAGACGCGTACGCACAGACATATGCATGCACATGCACGGAGGAAGGAGACGGTTGTCATGGCAACCGCGCCGTTGCTTGCTTACCTGCTCCTGAATGAGCTGAAACAGTGAGCTCCTATCCATATACCGGGCCCTGCTTCACCAACCGCCGCAACAAGATACACACTCAGACACACATGCTCACACGCCTGCACCCAGCGGGGCGCCACACACCCCCCTTCACACCCCTCTCTCTCCTCTGAAACACACGGAGGCTGCGGAGGATGGAGGACGATCCAGAGGGTCCCCTCCGGTCAGGTAGGAGGAAAGGGCTGCGTCCTTATGTGGGAAAGAGGGAATCCGGGGCAGATCTGTGTGTCTGTCTGTCTGCCTGCCTGCCTCTGCAGATGCACTTGCCTCCTTCGTCTCTCTCTCTCTCTCTCTCTCTCTCTCTCTCACTGGCTCTCTCTCTCTCCTTCCTTCTCCTTCTCCCTCTTCCTTTCCCCTCGTCTTGCCGTATACTCCGCGCCTCCTTCTACCTATATGTAAATCTCTCTCTGTCACTCCTTCTCTCTGCCCTTCTTACAAGCAGCACAGCCTGAATGCTAAGAAGGAAAGGGAGGGAAGTGGCGTCCGTCAGCCAATGGGATGCCAGTGAGGCGTGTCTGACAGGCTGCAGCTTTGCTTCACACACACACACACACACACACACACATACTCACGCATTTGTAGTACGATTGTGCTCAGCCTTTTACAATAACCAAGCCCCACAAATAAAACCATGGTGATGTCACAGTCAAGCATTATCACAGTATAATTGTAGGGATGAATGATAAATCATTTGAATGTATATAATTTAACATGGTAAATGTTACCACGGAGAAGTAGTGCATAGTATTGTTTTTTCTACAAGGGTTTACAAGTTTTCAGGAGGTGATTTGTGATTTGATTCATTAAAGCTGCAGTTAGGACACTTAGCATACGTCTACTGTAGAATGTGTACAACGCGAAGTCTGTCTCTCATCTGACACACTATCGACTTCAGTGGCGTTAGAGAAAGAGAATGTGGCTTGGGAAATGCAAAGCATTGCACTGTGGGCATATTGATTTGGCTATTTATCAGCCTCCCTCTCCGTCTTCACTCCATAGCGTGTAAAAAAGGAAATAATTGGGCCAGGATTATCAAACCCTTCTCTGACTCAAACCAACAAAAGTGAATGAATATTTTGTTTTCTGGTCTGTCAGACACATGAGACACATTAGCTGAGTTAACATGCTAGCTGAAAACATGAATCATGAAAAATAAGAACTAATAATGAAGCATAATAGCCTCCAGATTATATGGCTTTGTGTAAAGCTGCCTACTTCCCTACAGAGACACTGCTTAGTTGTGATTTTGTGAGAATTTAGGGGTTTCTATTGCTTGTTTTGTTGATTTTCCCCCTAACTCGTCCAGAGAGACCAGAGTCCCACCTTCTTGCACACAAAGTTCCCAAACATACAAGTCAAAGTACTCTATAGCAAACATGAATTAGGAGCAGTAATGGCTAACGAATGCGTCCTTTACATCCTGCAGCCTTAATGCTTCAGCAGAATTTTAAAGAGAAAAGGAAAATCGTAGCTCCCATGTACTGCTGGCGCAATGACAGAATTGACAAATCGACAGAAAGACAAATATATAAATAGACAAACGGAAAGACCATAGATTTGATACACAAACAGAAACACAAATAGACAAAAAGATAAACAGATACCCTGTTTATGTACTGTAGATAAACAGGGAGATAGATAGATAGATGGATGGATGGATGGATGGATAGATAGATAGATAGATAGATAGATAGATAGATAGATAGATAG
>JAQQZT010000033.1:3781206-3792607 GCA_030068275.1 Clarias platycephalus | reverse complement strand
ATATAAAAGACTCTAAAAGCAAATTTAAAAAGACAGGTTCGGTTTTCAGGCAGGTCATGCTTTAGACATGTCCTTTTCGACTGCCTGGCATTTTAATTTTAATAATATGTAATGGGTTTTTATAGCCAGCAGGTCAGGACTTTGTCTAAATAACATTGCAAAACAGCTTCTGAACATCTTGAAACTGTTTAAGGTGAAAGTCTCATGGTGTAGATGTGCTAACCTGGAAGGTGAAAGTGTTCCTTACTTATTAGCTTGATATAACTGCAAAACTAAAGACGCCTATATTGGACTCCAAACATATTTCTCCTACACCACTTACAGAAACTCTGGGTGAAATCACAATCTAAAAGATGCTCCTTTGTTTTAGAAGTTGGTTCTGGTTTGATGGTTTAAAAGGAGTTCTAGATGGTTCTAGTTGCTCTGGACCTACAAACCCCTTCAGTCTAGAAAGCAAACTCTAAACAACCAAGATCAACCTAACATCATGCTAGACTAAACTGGGAGATTAGCTAAAACAACATAACCCTGATTTATTATTATTATTATTATTATTATTATTCAGAGACATTGACTTAGTCTGAGTGTAGATCTCAAACAAGACTGGTGGATGAAGTTATTTCTCAGGGTAAACAATAGCAGTAAAATAATTATTTAAATAAAAATAAAATTTGATTTGCTATTCCTAAAGTTTGTAGCCAGCTGTAGTTGATAGCTAGTAATTTAGCAAGCACGCTAGTGATCGAGTAATGTAACTTAAAATATCAGTAAGAAGATTGTGTTATTGATTTTCTTGGTGATTTAAACCTTTGCCTTATTGGAAATACTTTGTTTAGAAGATTTAGTAGATTGTTTAGTAGGTCAGTCAGCGAATTCTTTTTTTTTTTCCAAACCATTCTTTGCAGCAAGTGGATATTAGCAAAAGGTCACCATTACTAGCATACTATTACTCAGGCTAAATATGACTTAAGTGGAAACAAAAGAATTATCATATATAAAAAAGAAACAGTGTGACCTCTTATAACTTGAATATTTTTTAAATAGAATTTTCGAATAAAAAAAAAAAAGAAAAAAAAAGTATTTGTCAGAAGTGGGATTTGAACCCACGCCTCCATGTGGAGACCAGAATCCTCTTTACAGGAAGGTGTAAACCTTGAGTCTGGCGCCTTAGACCGCTCGGCCATCCTGACATACTACTAACTACCGAGACAATACTATATAAGCCTCATTATAACATGATTTTTAAGGAATTTTATACTACGATTAAATAAGCGACATATTTCAGAAATATGTGGTATTGAACAGAAAAACCGTGCCAATTAAATAATGAGGAAATTCAACTGAAACACTGTTGTCGCTGCAATAGGCGCCAAATAATGCATCATCTCCCCCTGCTGGACAAACACCATAAATACACGTTCCATAAATAAACCATTTGTGTTTCACAAAACGCGCGCGTACGTCTTTGCTTTGAAGTAATGATAACGGTGCTTCTTGAAAATTTAGAATATCGTGAAAAAGTACATTTTCTTCAGTAATTTAATTTACAAACTGAAACTCTCGTATATTTTATTACATGGAAAATGAAACATTTCAAGGCCTTTTTTGTTTTAATTTCGATTATTATGGCTTACAGATCATGAATACCCCCAAAATCCATTTTTTCAAAATATTAAAATATTTTCTAAGATCAATCAAAGCAATTCACAATACAGAAATTCTGAATTACTGCATCAGAGCAGCGTTGCATCACCTCGATCAGTCTGTGGCCCTTCTCAGGCGTTATTCAAGACTAGGTTGCTTTGATAGCAGCCTTTACCTGCTCTGTTTGGTTTCTCTGTTCCTCTTGACCTGATATTCTGAGAAATCCCAGGTCAGGGAAGTGTTCCAGGTCAGGGAAATTGGCTGGCCAATAAAGTGCTCTTAAATCCCCTAGTAGATGGCTGCATTGACTTTGGGCTTGATAAAACACAGTGGATCAACATAAGTAGATGAAACCACAAATCATCTCTGACTGTGGAAACTTCATACTGGACTTGCAACTTGGATTCTGTGCCTCTCCACTCTTCCTTCAGACTTTGGACCCTTGATTTCCAAATCAAATGCAAAATTTAATTTCATCAGGAAAAAAAGAGGACTTTGGTCCACTAAACAACTGTCCAGTTCTTTTTCTCCTTAGCACAGGTAAGACACTTCTGATGTAGCTTGATACTTGGAACAGGTGTAGCTCATTTGCTGAAGATATCTTAATTCCCTGACTCCAACCTCACTCCACTTCTGGTGAAGCTCTCCAAAGTTGTTCTTAAGGCTGTGGTTATCCCTGTTGTTTGTGCAGCTTTTCCTATCACACTTTTCCCTTCCAGGCAACGTTCCATAATCATGCTGCGATACAGCAAGTTCTGTGACTTATCCTCTTTGTGGAGGGTATCCATTATCATCTTCTGGACAACAGTCTGTTCAGCAGTCCTCCCCATGCGTGTACTGAACTAAACAAAAGATATTTACATTGTATAAATAGTGACTCAAAATAAAATATTCTAATATTTTGAGCAGGATATTTTAATTTTTTTAAATGCACTGTATTTTCTACACATCGTTTAACCATAATAATCAAAAGAAAAAAGCAACACAGACAAACTAAAAATAAAAGTGTTTTGACACAGCTGTTTTCATATTGAAGTACAGTACTAATCTACTAGATAATATTGTTATATAATATTATTTACAGATTATATTGTTGTTGTATACAGCTGTTGGTATAGAAATAGTTGTTTTAGGTGAAAATGCTAAATATTTAGTTGCTGTCATGAGCGGTAGTTTGTATAAAATAATTAGTTGTATGTACGTAAGAGTGCAAAATATTTTGTTTCTGGTGTATGCAGGTGTTTAAAATGTTTTGTTTTGTATGTATGTATTTAACTAAATGTTTTGTTTTATTGTTGTATGCAGGTGTTTAAACCAAATATTGTGTTTTGTTATTGCATGCATGTGTTTAAACACGTTTTTTTTATTTTACTGTTGTATGCAGTTGTTTAAACAAAATGTTTTGTTATATTGTTGTATGCAGGTGTTTAAACAAAATAGTTTTATTTAGGTATTTGAATAAAATTTTTTGTTGCTGTTGCATCAAAGCAAGAGTTTCTGTGAAAATATTTTGTTGTATTTTACAGAGACGTGAATTACAGAAGCTTCCAAGCAGAGGAGTCGTATGTTCTGGATTATTTGTACCACAACACAGTGAGTAAAAAGAGTAAAAAGACAAAAAAAAGAAAGAAAACAAGAAAAGCTGGTGAGGAAATGACTGATATATAATTGCAATAAAGCAAGTGACAGGAACTTGTTATCTAGCATTAAATGTAACTACTGTACACCATGATTAAAATTTTTAGTAATTCATAAAATATTTTTTTCTAGCCTCATCGTATTTTATTGCTTAGTAATTGTTTTTCATCAGTAAACAGTATATTTCCACTCATTCTCCCTTGTGGCTGGTTGTTTGATTATTTTATACAGCCACTGGAAATGGAAAATAAGGAATAATACATCAGTCTTTTGTATTTATGCCCTAAGAGTTAAATTCATATGAATTTATGCTCATGCAAAATTCATAGCTTTAGTTATGAACCAGAGTGAGTTTATTCAAAAGCTGTAATGGTGAAACCCTGCCACTGTACTGTAACATCAGTCCTCTTATATTAGTTGGAATTTTTTTTTCTTTGATTCCACGTGAATAACTTAATGTTGAGCTTTAAGATCTCTTGCCAGGGTCTTTGACTCAAATTAAAATGCTGGATTGTACTCAGGTTATAAAGCATTTATAAATAATCCGACATATATAACCAAACAAATGCTGTACTGTTAGATTTATAAGTATATTCAGGTACACAGTAAAATGAAAAGACGTAACCTTAAGACTACCACTGAGTGTTGATCACTGCATTTGAATGTGTTTCTGCACACTCTCTCCAGGAGTGTGAACTTATTTACAAGCAATCAATCATCACTAATCAATGATGAAATTAATTAATAATAAATCAATATATTAATTCATCAGAAGTTTAACCCCCTACAGGGCGTGGATGACCACACCTTGTCCCAGGAGTGCACGCACTGATAAAACAGTTATTATAAATTCACATGACACGAAGATTAAAAAAAAAAAAAAAAGTTTAAAAGATGCACTATGTAATCCTGGTCATTGCGTGATTAATGAAAAAGAGGGTGAACCCGTGAGGGAGTGAGTGAAGTAGTAACTGCAGCTGCACACACACACACAGAGCCAAGATGGCGTTTTTGCAGCTCATAAACATGCGCACGGAGAGGGAATAAACACCCCGTTTAAAAGTTCAAAGTGTAAATAAATAAAGTCTTTTATTAAACTGATATAAAAGTGATGACGTGTTGCGGTCGGGAGAAGTGCACGCGCTGAGCTCGTTGTGCACGGTGGAGATGTGGGCTCGCGCAGGTTTGTGGGCAGGATGAAGAACAAAAGAATGCGCGAGTCCCGGAACGCGAGCGCAAAATGTCCTCGTGAATCACTTTACTCTCTGATTAATCACATTAACGCGAAGTGAGCGCGTGCTGCTCAGAGTTCTTGCCGGTACCGGGGGAGAGGGGATCAGTGCTCGGTCCGAACTAAGCTTCTGGCAACTTTCCTGAAGCACACTCAGAGAGCATGGGCATACTAAAGCATCATGGTTTTAATACCCGAAATGAAGCGTTTTGCTCAAATATCAGACGCGTGCGTGCGTTTTTACAGCACCCCCGTTGCACGCGCGTGCCCCCGGCGTGATTTCGGCCCCACTTTAATTCACCCCTGTTTAATTTATAGCAGGTTTAAGGGTAAATAAGAGCAACAACGTCACGCGGTCTCGCGGTGAGGACTGTGTTAGTTGGACAAATCCGTCAGCCGATTAAAAGCCTAAACAACGTTTTGCACGAGCCGAACCCGCCTCATGACGATCAGAGATGATCTGGCTTTCTGGTGCACGCGGTGTCGCGACGGACCCTCGCGTGGTTTCGGGTCAATTTGGGCCGAATCCGGGAAAATGCGTGGCGGCGCGCGCCACTCCGAGTCGGTTTTCCGGGAAAAAAAGTTTATCGCGCGCGTCTCCTGGACCGGACGCTCGTCTGAGCACGCAGCCTGAAGTGTCCTCTCTCGGACCAAGCGCGTGCCGGGGCTCGCGGGGGAGCGGCGCGCGCGAATTCGGCGCGAGTTCGAGCGGCAAGAAACACAAACCGGAGCGCGCGCGTTCCATGGAGGCGCACTCGCTCAGCTTGCTGGCCGTTGGTGTTCTCAATCACGTCCGCGCCGAGGCTTCATTAGACTTCCTACCGTCAGCGTAACACACTCGTACACTCTCTCACACACACACGGACCGCGTCACACGTTCACGGGACTTTGATAACGGGACTGTCGTGACGTGATTTGTATTATTATTATTATTGCTCATTATTATTATTGATTGATAATAAAAAAAAAAGTTCTTGATTTCCGCGCGGTTTTCACTCTGTGAGGTTTGACAGCGCGAGACGCGGTTTTGTTTGTTTGTTTGTTTATTTATTTTTTTTATTTTAATTAACGCCATGGCGGAAACGGCGGCGGCACCAGCAGCAGCCGCGAAAGCCAAGAAGACGAAATCGCCGAAAAAGGCGAAGTCGCACCCGAAGTACTCGGACATGATCCAGACGGCTGTGCTGGCGGATAAGAGTCGCGGCGGCGCGTCGCGTCAGTCCATCCAGAAGTACGTGAAGAGCCACTACAAAGTGGGCGAGAACGCCGACGCGCAGATCAAACTCGCGCTCAAGCGACTCGTTGCCGCCGGCGTCCTGCGCCAGACCAAGGGCATCGGAGCGTCGGGCTCGTTCAAGCTCGCCAAAGCCGAGGAGCCAGCAGCCAAGAAAAAGAGGCAGCCGGCGTCCACAGCAACCGCGGCGAAGAAGAAGAAACCCAAAGCCGCCGTCAAAGCCAAGAAGCCCAAAGCCTCTGCCGCCGCCGCAGCCAAGCCCAAGAGAGCTCCCAAACCCAAGAAAGTGGCTGTTAAATCCCCGGCCAAGAAAGCAAAGAAGAGCAAACCCGCTGCGAGCGAGAAGAAAGTGAATAAAAAGGCGGCGGCGGAGAAGAAAAAGAAGGCGACTCCTGTGAAGGCGAAGAAGGCGGTGAGGAAACCGAAAACAGCCGCCAAGCCGAAGAAGGTGAAAACAGCAGCAGCAGCAGCGGCGAAGAAGAAGAAGGCCAGTGCCAAGACCGCGAGCAAGAAAGGGGCGAAGAAGAAGTGACTCTACGGCAACAAAGTTAGCTTAACGATACGGACTCATTATTAAACACAGACAAACACACACCACCTGTAAATACTTTTTGAGGATATGTTTCTTTGAATGATTGATTATTATTATTAGTGGTCTGTGGTTATGTAAGGTCTGACCTTTTACACTTCCTCCCGTCACCTTTTGCACTATTGGAGCTAAAACTACCCTCAAATGACCTTTTTTTCTAATTGAATAAATCTTTCTTTTGTGTAGCTCGTTGACACCTCGAGAATTATCCTGGCTTATATAGGGACTTGATTTTTTTTGTTTGTTTGTTTGTTTGTTTTGGACACTGATGTATCAGAGGTCTTAACGCTAATCATCATGTTGTTGTAAACTACATTAGCATTTACGTGTCATAACCTGTTCGGACACATTTATACTGTACAATAATAAACTTTTTCCTCCTCTTTTAAACCTGTGTGTGTGTGTGTTGTACTATAGTAGAAGCTAGAAGTAGGATGCTGCATGTCGCTTAGTGACGGAGAGAGAGAACCGGATACAGCCTACAACGGAGTTATTTATTTATTTATTTATATAATCATTCATAATGCACTAGACTGAGGCGCGCGGGCTGCGTCCCAAACCGCTCCTCACTTTTTGAGGGAGTGCACTACACAGGGGTCGGAAGAACAAAGTACCACGTAGTGCACTTCCGTCCAACAGGAAGCCATTTTTTTGACTCAACCGGTTTAGGTGGTTGCTGGGCAGGTTGCCATAACTACAGACCTCGCTTGCCACGCCTACATCACTCCAGATAATCAATAATACCAGTGGAAGTGCTCGTCATCGAAGGTTCAAGAGTTTGTAGAAATAGTTGACAGGTTAAAGCTAAAAATAATCTACTGATCTTTAATGTAATCAGTGATGTTTTTATTTCAGGTTGAAGCCCACATGTCTGTCTGTCTGTTTTTCTGTACAACAGAACTCTCTGCCTAACTTATTAACACAAAGAAATCACATTAGGTAAGGTTAAGTATCTTATTCCTTGCTTACACTAAGTTGTTCTTCTTTCGTCGTCAGCCAAATACACTCCCTGTTCGGTAATCAGTGAGTGAATCACAGATGAAAAATCGAAAAAATAGATCGGATAAAGATAAAGTTTAGTCTTAAAATGCCTCCGGCACATTAAAATTCACTTATACCACTTCAGTGCTGTTATTTCAGTGGTGAAAATATGAACTAATCCAAGTAAAAGTATCCAGTTTAGCTTTTTTAATTAATATCTGTTGGTGAGGTGTTTGTTTACATTGAGAAAGTAGCTTATTAGCAGTTTATTTTAAAATAGATTATAAAATCCGGCACATAATTGTTCATAACATCGCTTTTACTAAACATTTAGATTTTACTTATGATTTACTTCTGGTAGATATCTAAGTAGTGCAAAAAATGTCATTAAATTTTGACAAAAAAAAAAAAAAACAGACATACAGCATAATATTTTCTGAGACTGGTTTTGGGTCCTGCAATGTACAGTATAAAAGGTAAAGCTATTGAACGAACAAGTTCTGACCAATGTACAGATAAAACTTTTCTTATAATAATATAAAATTGCATAATAAGATTCTTAATACATATTTTTCACCCTATCAAAGTGTGATCACATGTGAATAATCACACAAGATACCTATTTACACATTAGGTCAGTACACATTTCACACGTAACTCCTGTAAGATGTTAATTTAAGTTCACTTTTGAGATTTTTTTTTAAAAACCATACAAATTCTTTTACTTTATTCATCTTCTGTACTGCTTTATCCTGGTCTATCCCAGATGACTTATAGCATCGCAGTACATGCACACACATACACGCTACAGGCAATTTGGGAACGGCAATTAGCCTAATCTGCATGTCTTTGGACTGTGGGACCCACCAAACACAAGGAGAAACTTCCTGCACACAAATTCTGAGGCGGGAATCGAACCCTCAACCCTGGAGGTGCAAGAAGACCACTACACTTAATACATTTGTTGTTAAATTAGATTTGTTTATTAATCACTTATATTTATTAGCTTATGCATTTTCATTTCTAGAGGTTCATTTATTTGAACGTTTTTTCTTTCGTTACTTTCATGTGAATTACTTTTTTTCCCATAATTTATTTACCAACACCCATTCCTATTTTTCAAAGTATCTGATTACAATTGCATCTTGAAGGAATGGAATATATACAGTATTTGGCAGCAAGTGAAGTTGATGTCCATTTTTTCCCTGCATCTAGCACAAGTGTAAAAGTCTGAGTGACTTTAACAAGGACCAAATTGTCATGGCTACGACTGGGTCAGAAACAGAAGTTCTTGACGGATGATCCCTGGATGAAATAATTAGTATCCACCAAAAGTGCCCCAAGGTAAAGACTAGTGGTGAACTGGTGACGCGAGGCCCATGGCTCACTGATGCATGTACGGCGTGAAAGCTAGCCTGTCTAGCCTGATCGCACAGATCTACGGCAACGCAAACTGCTGAAAAAGTTAGTGCTAGTTCTGATAGAAACGTGTCGAATCGTAGTTTGTTACGTATGTGGTTGCATAGCTGCAGACCGGTCAGGGTGACCATGCTGACCACCGAATCGCCCAAAATCACCGTCAATGGGCAAGTGAGCGTCAGGATAAGACCCTGGAAGAGGGTGACTTGGTCTGATGAACCACGTTTTCTTTTATCTTGGATAAAGCCAGGTGTGTACAAGATGGCACCATTGTCCCACCTACCTAAACAATGGTACTGACCAAGTACACCCCTTAACGAAGACGGTGTCCCCTGATGGCTTCTTTCAACAGCAGAATGCACCCTGACACACTGCATAACTGTTCAAGAACGTCTTGCGGAACACAACAAGGTCTGAGGTGTTGTCTCGCCCTGAAAGATCTCAATCCAGTTGAGCATTTGTGGCATGTCCTGGACAAACAAGTCCAGAAGCTCCAGCTTGCAGGATTTACGCAATCTGCTACTGACGGCATGTGGAGTCCATGCCTCGATGTATCAGACTTATTTGTTTGTTATAAATATATTAACCTTATTAACGAGAGGTAAAATAGAGAGTGAGATAACTTGCTTTTTTTTTTGTGTCACATGATTAAAAAAAAAAAGAAGAAAAAAAGAATTTACAAATAGTTTTTTTTTTTATATTTCCAAGTAATTTTTACGTAAATCTTTTATTTCCTCATTTTTATCTTCATGTCTTTGAATCATGTATTTGCATGTTTGACCACATTTGATTCTTTTTTTGAAGGTAATTTGATAAATTATTTGGAAAGTTTTATGGCATAATTTTTTCTAATTCCTCTACTCTAATTCTACCTTAATAATCTAACTCTTCTACTCTTTATGATAATAATTTGCTCATTATATTGTTTGTTTCATTATTATATTAAAAAAAATCTCCCAATTGATTTCAACAACTCTTCTACCCTATAAACACGTGATCACTTGTGGTTCACACCAGTTCACAAGCATTTTCACAGCAGCTGTTAGAAAGCCTAAAGCAGATTCCTTGAAATTTGACATTTGTCTAAAAAATTGTAACATAAACTTACACAGTACACGTGAGAGATTTTGTAATTCATTTCCTGTTTGGGTTTCTAACACGGCCTCACAGCCAGGAAGATTGTTCTTAATTCCTTGGGGTGCCAGCTGTCTGCCATTTGTCTCTTTCCTATTTTTTGTGTGCGTGCGTGTGTGCATGTGGCATGACCACGACAAACAGTTGCTCTGTTTGAATTTTGTTCGTTGATGCGGATGGAAATAATTAAAAAAACATGTTCCATGCTCACGTGGTGAAGAGGGGAAAAAAATGTTTATTACAAAATATACTTGATGCATCTTAATTAACAATTTCATAACAGCGCGTGTGCATGAAGTAAAGAAACTGCAGTTGGACCACTCCAAATGTGTGTGTGTGTGTGTGTAGAATTCCAGCATATATGATGAGATATTTAAAAAAATCTTTTATGTATAATCTGTATCAGCACACTGTAATGGATTTCTTTAGGTTTTGAAAGCGAAAATATGAACAAGACTGGTTTTAAAAAATAATAAGTAGATCTGACTTATTCATGATATGGAAATACTTTTTTAGTGCTGCTCAGCATGACATAGTAACCACCTGCTAACTATAAATAAATGGCAAATAAAACACTATCTAGCTCTCGGTTACACACACATG
The DNA here is from genome assembly GCA_030068275.1 of Clarias platycephalus. Lineage (NCBI taxonomy): Eukaryota > Metazoa > Chordata > Actinopteri > Siluriformes > Clariidae > Clarias > Clarias platycephalus. The sequence continues at coordinate 3,782,134 of JAQQZT010000033.1, read as the reverse complement.
ATTGGCACTGAGGTGTGTGTAGGGGTGTCTCAGGTCAAGAGGTCAAACACAAACTGGTAAAAAGAACAAAGTTCCATGTGAACAGTGAAGATCCAGCTGCACATGTTTGACGGACAGCAAGGAAATTGTCCATGTGTGTGTGCGAGAGACTGAAAAGGAGCAGCTGAACACAGTCAGTTGGTAGGAGAATGCTGTCGGAGTGTGTGTGTGTGTGTGTGTGTGTGTGTGTGTGTGGTTATTTGTGCCTGCTGACGGCTCTGTAGATGGCGAATCCCAGCAGGCTGGCGCTGATGGCTCCGAGTGTCACACGCAACCAAAAGGACGCGCTGTTCAAGTCCGAACCGTTCAGGTGCCTAGGGACAGGAAGTGACATCACAAGACACGTCAATCACAATTCCAAAAAAAATAAAATAAATATTGGTGTGACTTAACACATAAGGAGTCTCGTGCAGCTTGACCGACTGCCATTAAATTGTTTAACTGGCAACGCCCCGTTAGGACAAAAGTAATGGCACCCCAGGAGTTTGTGGTTATGATCGTGGACTCACTGCTTTATTGTTTTTCTCACTTGTACTTTGTGCACGTCACCGAATACAAAAAACGTGAATATTAAATATTAAGGGGGAAAAAATCTATTCAGTATAGACAGATCACAATTCATTTTTGTGGCAACACTCCACCATAGGATCACCACCCTGACTCTGAAGTCGACTTATTTTAAATATTTTTATTAATTATTTAATATTCTTTTTTTTTTATCCTGTAGATAAACAGATTTTTTAATCCTGCTCACTAAACTATTAACATCCTGGCAGGAGGAAGCACAGCATCCTGTGTGGTACGAGCAAATGATTTACAAACCGGATTCCAAAAAAGTTGGGACACTAAACAAATTGTGAATAAAAACTGAATGCAATGATGTGGAGAT
>JAQQZT010000033.1:3763478-3781017 GCA_030068275.1 Clarias platycephalus | reverse complement strand
TTGACACCATGAAATTTGGAATCAACATATTTTTCCTTTAAAATTATACATTTTCTCGGATTAAACTTTTGATCTGTCATCTATTTTCTATTCTGAATAAAATATTGACATTTGCCATGTCCACATCATTGCATTCAGTTTTTATTCACAATTTCTTTAGTGTCCCAACTTTTTTGGAATCCGGTTTGTATTACATTTCATTAAATATTTCATTAAAAATTTTTAAACAAGATATTTCTAAAACCGTGACACTTGGAATTGATAATTGGAATACAAAAGGTATCGTGATGATATCGTATCGGCTGCACCCCTGTGATTCCTGTCCCGTCAAAGCTGCCACTGTGCCACTGTGTCTTGTTTTAATAAAAAATTAGCTTTTTCGCTATTTGATACAGAAGAGGGTTTTTCCTTGACATCCTTGAGACAAACAGCACCTTGTCAAAGTGTGTGTTTGTGTGAATGAGAGAGAGAGAGAAAGAGAGGGGAGATAGAAAGAGAACATACGGATACATGGCGGCCCAGGCGAGCTTGCTGTAGATGTGTGTGTTGCTGTGTGTGTTGAGCGCGCTGAAGGGAAGCGGCTTCAGGAGTCGGTGTTTGTAGCAGAACTCGGCCGGACTCATTCCGTGGTGCTGCTTCACTTCAGGCTGGTCGGCTTTGGATCCCACGACTACGCACGGCACGCCGCTCGACATGTAGTGCTGCTGCATACGGAATCACACACACACACACGTTTTACATGTTGTGCTTTATTTATCTTAGAATTTAGATTTGATATTGATTCGTTTCCTATGATGTTAATGATTGCTAACTGGAAGGCAGGTTGATATTAATGCACTCGTTTTAAATGCTGTTTCCATAGCAACAGCTCACTCACATAGAAATGTGCAAAGGCTTATAATAAATGTGCTATAGCATAAGTGAGAAGAGGAACAAACTTTAAAAGTCAAGTGTGTTAATAATAATAATAATAATAATAATAAAACACTACAGGTGTGTGTGTATACCTTATAAATACTGGCGCAGTAGTTGAACGAGTCCGGGTCGCTGACATCGTACATCAGACAGGCGACGTCACACGCCGCATCCGCAGCTTTCAGGAACTCCACTTCTACGTCCACTTCCTCCAGCTACGGGGAAAAAAAAAAGGAAGCGCTACGTCATTACCTAAACCGGAGCTTCTTATAAGCAGATCTGGTACAAGCGTCACTCACGATGAGGTATTTTTCCTGGTTGGAGACAAAGACGGTGTTGATGGTGTGCAGAGAGAAGGCACCGGGGGGGCGCTCGTCACCCTGAAACATAGTATAAATTTATTATTATTTTTTTTTAAAAGAATGACACTTTGCTGAAATAACGGTAGAGCTCCCTCACCACGACGCTCCGACCAAGAAAAGTTTTCAGGAAGGCGGTCTTTCCAGTCCCGCGCGGTCCGATCACCTTGCAGAGGAACACCGCGCGCTGCGTTTGTCCTTTCTCCAGGTCTACTGACTTCTCTCTGCTTACTAGGACAAGACAAAGATAATAGGGTGTTACTCAATCAAATATCACTTAATAGGAGGGTGATGCAAAAATGATCCGCACTCAATCAAATTTAAGCGAACAGTTAGAAAAAGAAGTGGCTGGCAGGCGTCACTTGGCTCGGAGTTAAGAGTCTTCGGCCCTCCCTGACTGGTAGTAGTAGTAGCCTTGATGGGAGAACGCACCTATGATGGAAACTAGGTACGACTAAATTAGGGGCCAAACAAATCAGCGGGGAAAAAAAAGGTTCAATATAACCGGAGCGCTGATCATTTTTAATCACTTTCTAATATATTTTGCATAAAATTAGGGTTCTGTGTAGTGTCGTGAAAGTGCGTGTACCTGTGATGGCTGACGTCTGAGAGTCCTGCTCCATTAGAATGGGATAACCGAGGTATCCTAGATGCTCAAGACATCTGTGGACACCTAGGTACGCCGACAACCTTAACAAAAACAAACAAAAAAAAGATGCCAATTTATTAGAGATGGATTGCAAACGTGTGACAGGGAAACAAGTTTCTCACTTGGAGTTTGGTGTTCCACAGGGTTCGGTTTTAGGCCCACTGCTTTTTTCTCTTTATATGCTTCCTCTGGGTAACAATTTGTAACCATGGTATTAGTTTTCATTGTTATGCTGATGACACAGAATTATATGTTTCAGTAAAACCAGATGGAAAAAAACAGCTTAATAAAGTTTAGCAATGTGTGAAGGACGTAAAAGACTGGATGTTATTTAACTTCCTTCTGCTTAATCCTGATAAGACAGGAGTCATAGGACCACATGCAGCTAGAAGCAAGCTTTTTGATCACACAGTAACTATAAATGGATTTATGTTTTTTGTTTCCTTCTGGCTCGCCCTTTTATTTATGATGTCATAGTTAGTCCCTACTTGCTCTCTACACTAAATATAAATTCACATTATACACTGTTTGACTGTGACCATACCTAACTGTTATATATCCCTCTCCCTCTTTCCCTCTCCCGAGCTTCACATGTCGTTCCTGAGCTGCCAGTGATCCAGACCTCCTCTGCCCCCTGGACCCGTGTGACTCGTCCTGGTGCCCCGCTTCTGGTTGAGATCTCGTCACATCGTCTGTCTGGGATGCGTGTGGTGACTGGGGACGGTCCCACTTTACCATGTGGTCCTGTCCCCAGCTGATGCAGACAGCTGTTCTCTGAGGACTTGTGACTGCAGTCGCTCGATAGTTCAGTAATGGAATTTCCTACAGTCTACCTGAGCCTCCAATAACAAACTGGACTCCATATTAACTTAAAGACATTCAGTCTCCTAACACACAGTATGACTGCAGATCAATCCCTGCTGTCCGTTATCACCCACAAATGTGGGTTCCTTGTTGAGTCTGGTCCCTCTCAAGGTTTCTTCCTATTGCCATCTCAGGGAGTTTTTCCTTGCCACTGTCGTCCTCGGTTTGCTCATCAGGAACTCTCTGATCATTTTGATTTATACACGTTCACATTTCATACAAACTTCCATAATCTCTTTTGATTGTGTAAAGCTGCTTTGCGACAATAACAATTGTTAATCGCGCTATACAAATAAAACTGAATTGAACTGAAAAACGACATAATGGCGGATGTGTCCTTAGTGCTACAACACCCCTGCTTCACTCACGTCCACTGGCAGAGGTAGCCGCGTAGAGAGATGTAGTTGTCCTCTGTAGTCGGGACGCTACTGTACACCGACTCGGGCCAGGGCGTGTAGGGAAACACGGAGAACAGGTTCTTCAGCTCGGCTGGGGACAGAGCACAATCCTTATCCTACAGAGAACATGACATTGTTAGCCAAACACCCGCATAGACTAAGGTATAAAAGTGCAGCTCGTTTAATATCTTTACCTCGTCGTATTTCTCAAAGAGCCGCTGGAGGAACTGATACCCGAGATGGTTCAGCTCTGTGGTGCAGCCCACAGGCACACGCAGCCTGGGAACAAGGACACAAAGAGAAACAATCATTCAGAAGGAACGGTTTCGTTGACGAGACGTGAGATGCAGATTACACGGGACTCACGGTGGATAGAGGTAGTCGTCGGTAAGCTCGAGCGAGTCGTCGTAGCCGAACTTGCGCAGGATGGTCCACGTGGTCTCGTGACGTCCTCTCTGAATGAACAGCGTGTTCAGAAACAGGAAACCTGGATAACATGTAAGAATGCACAAACACATCGATTAGACTGGATTGAGAGGGTGCAGTCTCATATGAGTTTAAACGACGAGGTTAACGATGAGTGTGTGTGTGTGTTTCACCGTTAAGAGTCAGGCCGTTGTCCTGGACACCGTCGCTGGTGTTCTTCCACACGACTGTCTTCACGTCGTCTAGAGCCTGAGGAGCCAACGGGTTCCCAAAACAGGATTTCTACACACACACACACACACACACACGAGGAGAATTCAATCACCTTGCTAGAGCAGGTGTGTAAAACGCCAACCACAACAGGCTGTGTTCAACACTTACACACTCTTCTGAAAACTGAAACTTGCTTCAAATTTATTTAACTACAGACTTTTTTTTTTTTTTTTACAGACTTAAAAAATAAAATAAAATAAAAAAAACACTGCAAACTCTTTCCACTTTAACCTCTGTACATTCGTGACTATTTATTTCATCTGTTCTGATTATTAATTAAAATGCTTTTAATAAACTGCCTTTGTGATCGTTCCTGAATAGCGTGCATTATCGCCATCGCTCTTACCTGAAAGCAGTTGAGTTCTGCGTCGCTGAGGATCCGATCGTTGTCTTGATCGGATATTCTGAAGATTCGACTGAGGGCGCGGACGCACTGCGGTTTCAACTACACACACACACACAGTGTGACATAACGTCAACGTATTGCACAGCAGCTTTACAGTATTCTGAGTCACAGAGTTATTTATTTCCTACCTGCTTGTCCTCGGGATCGTAGAGCGGCGCTGTCGGGTGCAGCACAGCTTTCTGAGCGTAGTAGAAAAGCTCCGAGATGTTTTTCAGGTTCTTAGCCGAGCACTAGAATGTAAAAAGTGAAAATTATAAAATGTTAAATTTACAGGCCAGATATATTAACAGTTAAAGTGTAGGCGTGTGGTTTTATTAGCTCTCACCTCCACACACGTCTCGATCTCTGAAAACTGGTTCATGATTGGCAGGATGGTTTCCATGGAGCTCCCGGAGCGCAGGTCAGATTTGTTGCCCACGAGGATGATGGGGATCCTGCGTACACGCGAGAGAAATGGTTCCCGCCAAAATGTGAGACCGTTATCTGGGTTTTTTTTTCCTCCTAGAGATAATTTAATTAAATTTTATTTGTATGGTGCTTTTAACGTCATTCGGCAATCGTCACTGCCGCAAAGCAGTTTTACACAATCAAAAGAAAATGTAGCTCCTCCTACTTGAGCCTAAATCGAGTCAGAGATAGTGAAGTCAAGGTTCGGGCTTGTAGGAGGAGTTGATCTGACTCCACCCCCTCGGATTTTTTGTTGTTCTGATTAGTGATATTTTGGATGTTGTGTTCGAGTACAGCTACTCGGACAAAATGTGAAATTCAGGTGTGTGAATTACTTGCTGCCTTTCTCTGCCTCGCCGTTCACCAGAGGAATCCATTTTGTCCGTATCTGAGAAAAATAAAGACGGGATGTAATTGAGTGTAAAATCGCTACATTATATAAAAAAATTTTTTTTTTAAAGAAATAAATTTAATTAATTAATTAATTAATTAATTAATTAAATAAATAAATAAATAAATAAAAAAAGCGAGGAAGCATAATTCACCTTGTCGATAGTTTCCTCTTGCGTGACGTCATAAACCACACATACCACATTAGCCTAAAAGGAAGATGAATCTCGTAAGTTAAGCCTGGTGTAAACAATGTGCTGCGATAAAACGAAGACTGAGCATCGCTCACCTTTATTATCTCATTGCGCAGCACCTCCTCCGTCTGCTCGCTCTCTGCGCACAAGAGGACACGTAACTACTTCATTCTTCCACTCTGTACTGCTCAAAACACACTGCTAACTGGTAATAACACACACGCTTACCGGAGTAGTCCACTATGTGCGTCGGAACTTTCTCGGGTGTGACGTCGGCAGGGATGGTGATCTCCTCCGCCCGGAGAGGAACCTAACCAGATACACCGAGAGTCAAGCCCGAGCCAGAAATCATTCTCATGATTAGTAGTGGACCTGTCAATCAATATCATCCATCCACGGACTGAGGATACGAAACTTAAGAATGTTTTCAGTGCTTAGATTTTGTCAAGTAACTACGGAGACGGGGTCAGGGGTCGCTGCTCACCTGTTCAGGGAACTCCTCTCCTACCAGGGTCATGATGAGGGACGTCTTCCCCACTTTGGCTGGAGGGAACAGAGACAAACAAAGTGAACGAGTGATTGCTTTGAGAGTGGGTCAAAAATTATCCGCACTCTGGCTGTAGAATTCATTTTAATTTACTTGTAGAAAACAAAAGACAAATACATATATTTCTTTCGACATAACCTCCTTGTTTTTCGATACACTTTGTCCTTCAGTCAACAAGCGTTTGTGTTCCCTCATTAATAATTAAAAAAAAATTTATTCTGAACTGCGAGCCACAAATGGACCGCTTTATTCATTTCTTCATCAGAAGTGAATCGCCTTTGTATAGCGGTCTTCTGCATTTCATCCGAAGTTTAGTCTTTATTCTTCAATAAGCGTCTCACTGTAACAAGCACTGTTGATTGTCGAATCCTTTCCCGATAAAGTTCCAATACTTCTGGCCCTTGAGAATCCCTGAAAACTTAAGCGTTGATGGATTTTCCAGGTGACGGTTGACTTTTTCTCGGTCTGTGATTGAGGATGTTTCCGTTTCATACCCTGCCGTTTACTCTCAGGCTCGTAGTGATAAATCCGTGTAATGATTCTCTTTAAGAAACGTTCACCTTTTTTCGCCAAATTTTCTTTGCCGATATCCAAACGCTTCTGTTTATGCTCTTCCGATAGCTGCTTTGGCACTGGATACACCCTCAAACAACATCAACAACAAATAAATTAGGAATAACTGCACGCTGCTCTTCTTTCGCGCAAATCACAAGTACGGCCATGAACTAATGTAACATATTCACACCTGCACAGCAGTGACTGAGGAGACGGTGTACCTGAACAGAAAGCACTGATAAGACAGTATCAAATGTTCAGCAACACAGCTGTGCCTTTTAACCATTAAGTAACTCTGCTGAGTTACTTAATGAGCTCTTGTGGTGAATCAAGAATTCTTGAGCAAACATTTCAGAACAAATTACACCCTGTAGGGAGTGTTTCCTGTCAATACTGCCAAGGTAAACGCCTCAGGTGGGCAGCAACCCAAACCTCTTTCTAGTTCCCTAAGTAGTACACTAAACGTGCTGAGAACTAACGGCGGCTGTGCACTAGATTAAACACTAGTTGGCACAAAGCGCGCGGATTGGGAGACGGCCAACAGTTCGCGCAGGAATCGTTGAGAACAGTATAGTACAGTTTAACGGTTACCAGCCTTGAGCTGAGGCGGAAAATAAAGAAAATTAAAAAGTGGGAGGATAGAGGGGTAAATAGATAGATAAATAAATACATACATAGATAGATGAATAAATGAAAGCTACAATAAAGCAGGTGTATTGTTTTGACACATTTATGACAGACTTAGCCTGCTAGCTAGCTAGAGGTTAACCTAAAATAAACCCTCCTGCAAATTATTTGTCACGCAAAATGTAACTAAATAAATGATTAAAATAAAATGAAGATTTTACCCCCAAAGGAAACAAACAACGACAAATCTAACTATTCATCCACGCCCAAATCTAAAATATTTGAATTTGAAGTGCGCTATGTAGGGCGCTACAAGCCTACAGGATTTCGAGTGCACTTAAATAGGACACAGGGAAATATTTGGGATCGAGCCAATAAGTTGAATTCATGTTCGCGCATTTTAACGGCTGATAAAATGAACGCGAGGAAACTGAAACTCATACCGATTCTGATAATATACACTGCTCCATGGTTAAATGTTAAATATATACATATTATACATATCATATATATAAATAGCTAGATAGCTAAAAAGTCAAGGTGTTAACGCCCCAGGTTAGCGAATAACACTACTTACGTTCCCCTAACAGCAGAATCCGCACGTCGCGTTTCATTTTTATTCATTTGTTTATTTATGTATTCCTTGTAAATAGATTAAACGTTGATTATGTGTTTAAATTGCACGTCGGCTTCCTGTCTGACCCATTTCCATCCCGTCCAAGGAGACACATACACACAGAGCTGCACATACAACGAGAAACTGCATCTCCACTTCCGGTTCCGGTTGAAACACAGCGCCAACTACCGGTCTCCGAGATGTATAGCTCATTCAACCAGAGGATTTATATTAGTGTATGCTGTACTTTACATAGTGTTTTAAATCATAGATAAAATATATATATATATATTTTTTTTAACTGTGTTTTTTTTATTAAACTTTTTTACATGTGGTATACACATAACATTTACTTAAGATGTTTACATTCACAGAAAAATAAACAAATAAAATAAATGAACAAGTAATAAATAATAATAACTTTAAAAAAAAGATTTTAAAAATATTTAAAAAAATGTTTTGAATATAAACATAATACCTACAACATAGCCCCTGGCAACATTTCAAAGATTAAGTAAAGGTTAGTAAAGGTTAAGATTAAGGTCTGTTGGAAAATGTCTGATTTCAACTGCAAATCCACAGTCATTTTCTCAAACAAATTGTTGTTTTGTTTTGTTTTTTGTTATTTTGTTTTCGGATTTGTTAATTTGGTTTTGAATTTGTTAATTTGTTTTCCGTTTTGTTAATTTGTATTGCACTTCTCGGCTAGTCAGATATTAGTTATTTTGTTTTCCGTTTTGTAAATTTGTTTTGCACTTCACGGCCACCGTACTTATGACAACTGGTACATATTTTTTCCCACATCTCATCCTCTATTATAGTGTTTAACTCTAATTCCCAATTTCTTTTGATATAATAGGAGTCATCAAATTTATCCTGCATTAATTATCTGTATATATGGGCTACATGAGTTTTAATAGGAGGACCATGTTCAATAATATCTATGAAATATTTCTCTATATTTGTTGGAGATCTTTTAATTATATCCCATTGTTTATGGTTTGTGATATAGTGTCGTAGTTGTAAATATCCTAAAGAAATCATTCGATTTCAGTGTAAATCTGCTGGATAATTGAGAAAAGGATATTAAGGTCTCCCCATCAAACAGTTGATTAATTATCTTTAGTCCATTCTTTTCCCATCTGCTGAAGACACTATCTCTTATAGATGGTAGAATATCAGGGTTATCTTTAATTGGTATTGCACGTGATAAGGCTATTGTTCCTCTGAATGTTTTTTGTACTGTTGACCAAATTTTTACAGTGTGTTTTATCCATATATTTGTTTTCTACACTCTCTTTTGTGTTCGTAAATCCATGAATGGCAGGACTTTCAGAGATACTGCAGGAAGTGAATTCTGTTCAATACTGACCCATTCTGCTTTCTTATCAACACCAAGCCAAGCAGTGATAGTCCTCAGCTGAGCAGCCCAATAATTGTACCTAAGATTAGGAAGGTTCACCCCCCCCCCCCCCCTTATCATTATTTGACATTAGCATTTTAAGTCTTGATAAAATAATTTTTAAATTAAAAACAAAATCGTCTTAAACATTACTAAATGGGTCATTCTACAGAAAAGGTGGAATTTGGGTGATAAAAATCTCCCAAAATGTATTTTTCTTTCACACCTAGAACTTTTTTATCAGCAATAATTAACTTTTTTTGTGTTTCACAAATCCTCAAAAAGTAAAGCTTAATGCAGTTTTATAAAAAAAAAATTTATACATGTAATAACTGGTGTTACTTCTCTTCCTGGTAACACTAATGACGGTAACACTAATGACGGTAACACTAATAACAATTTAGAATTTTTTAACTATTTACAAATTTGCTTGCATGTATAAGACAACATGGTTTTCAATTATGTCAAAATCAATTAATTATTACAAGTAATCAGTTTTTATGTCCAATTTTAACAGTTGTAATTATAAAATGAGAGACATGACAGAAAAAAGCTTCGCATTAAAATTGCAAAACATGACGACGTTTCTAAACAAATGAAGAGAGATGTCTGACATGCCTTTTGTCCAGCGCTCTTCATCGAGTGACCTTTCAATTTCAAATTGTCGAATGTATTTCTAAATAAAATTCTTTCTGTGTAACAGTAACACCAAAGACGTAGTTTGGGGTGACTATAATTAATAATATGAAAAACTTTAAACACTTAATAACCTGTTTCATGATTTTAGTGTTTTACTTATTTTATAAGATGTTGATGTTATTGTGAATCAGATCTATTTCATGAAAATATATCTTTAGATGAAAAGTATACAGTCCCAATTCCATGTATGATCAAAGTGACATTTCCTTGCACTTGGCCTTTTTACTTACAATTAAATATTAAGTAGAAAATATTAAGTAGAAAAATGTATTTCATGATTGAAAGTTGAAATATAAAGAGTCAGGAATGTGCAATACAGGCGGAACGGTGGGTTAGTGGTTAGCACCGTTTCCTCACTCCTCCAGGGTCAGCGTTTGATTTTGCAAGTTATCCCTGTGCTTGGTGGGTTTCCTCCCACAGTCCAAAGACTTGCAGAATTGACGTTCCCAAATTGCCCTAGGTGTATGAATGTTGACTGGAGGTCCTACCACGATCATAAAATGGGAATAAATACAAAGGTGGTCAACTTTCGCCAGATTCATAATATCATGTATTATTTTTAATATTCTTTTTGTTATCCGCTGCATTTACTGCCTCTCAGTACACCGCTCTCACGGTAACACAATAAACAGGTACAGGAGCAGAGGCCCTCCACTACTAGTTACTCAATCGCTGATGGTGTCCTTCTCCCAGACTGATTTTTTAAAAACAGTGCGCAAATATATGTGGAACCTTGGAATGCGAGTAACTTGGTCTGCAAATGTTTTAGCAAGACAAGTCAATTTTTGCAAAATTTTAACTTGATAAATAAACGAGGTCTTGATATGCGAGTACCGTAATACGCATGTGCTTTGTCTGCCGAGCGTCGCGTGATCACAACTGTGCCAGTGGTTCTTTTCTCTCTCGTGCAGTGGGATTGTGGGCAATTGTCTCCCATGCTTGGTCTTGGTGCGCATACATCACTCGTATAGTCAACATCTGTGCACACGTGTATACTGTTTACTATAACTTGTGAGCTTGTGTGTGTGTGTGTGTGTGTGTGTGCGTGTAAAGCAGTTTTTTGAAATATTTTGTATCCAAATGTAGAAGCACGTTCAAAAACACAGTAACTGTACTGCAACAACGGCCTCCGGGAAGAATAAAGAGTTGAAAAGACTATCAGTGTGGCAGATGAATGTGTTTAGAGGAGTGATTTTATCAGTGTGTGTGCGCGCGCATGTAAAAATCATCCTACACAGTAGCCCCCACCCCCCTCCTTCTGCTTCTTCCCTCACCTAACACCAGTTCTTTTCCAAGGTAAAGTGCAGGTTAATTTGTTTTACAGTATGTTTACTTTATATTTTAATAAGTTATTAAAGCTTATTAACTTTAATAAGTTAAAAAGGCAACACATGAGCACAATTACATAAGCAGAAACAGTAACTGTGGGTGTTTGCTTAAAAGAGATAAGAGAAGGATAAGGAAACGTAGGTGATAAGTTTGAGGCCCATGAGCAGGTTTTTGTTTCCTAAATGTGGATAGAAATAACTCCAAAAATGACAGACCATTCTTTTTTCAGACATTTATTTAAAAACATATTAAAGTGTTCGAACATTCTGTGAAGTTAAAACCTCAACTAAACTACGACAGAACGCGATCACAAAACACGTACACTGAGAGGAACAGAATTTGATTTGGTTGATAAAAAGGAATAAAACTAGGAATGAAAAGTTCAGTCTGGGTCTCATGTACCGAGTCAACAATGTGTGTGTGTGCGTGTGTGTAGTTAGTAAGGATGCAAATGCACTGTAATAAATACCATGTGTGTGTATGTGTGTGTTAGTGTTGACCTTTTTGTAGTTCAGAAAACACCATTCAGAAGAAGATACCATTGCTGTGTGTGTGTGTGTGTGTCCGTCAGAGGTCTATGAGGCTCCACAGGAAGACTTCCCCATGCGCTGTAGTGAACAGCCGAGTTCCTGACTGACTGAAGCTGCAGTGCTGAACCGAGTCGCTGTGCCACGTGAAATCCTGAAAGCGTCCGCTGGAGGAGTCGATCAGCTTCAGGACGCGCTCTGCAACACGAGCACACGTCAAGCGAGGTTACTCAGGGAAGAGACTAGCACTATCATTTTTAGCAATTCTTATTTTGGAACTGCTGACACTCACGGTTTGATCCGACAGCGAGCAGCTTTCCTCTAAAACTCAGACTGAGACACAGAGCCCAGTCGGTGAGAGACACCGTCCTGATCACCTAGCACAAATCGAGATGGACAGTGGTTGGTGCTGAAGACAAAGATCAATCCAAAACTAGCTGTGTATGTGTGTGTGTGTGTGTGTGTGTGTGTGTGTGTGTGTGTGTGTGTGTGTGTGTGTGTGTACCTGCTTCTTTTTTAGGCAGTAGAAGGTGAGCTCCCTCTGAGCAGCATATCCCGTGTAAACCACTACTCCCCTCTCAGTGGGGCTGAACGCTGCCAGACTGGGCAGCAAGCTCGCCGCGTCCTGATTGGTCAGGGCAGAAAAAACATCAGGTCCGTTTATTGGATGGAAGAAGGCACAAATGTCTCAAATCTCCTATTAAAAAATATTATTATTAATCTAAGACTTGAAAAGGAAGACGTGGTGATGACCTGAGGAGGGGCGGGAGCGGGGAACGTCAGCCAGTCCAGGAGCTCGCATTTGTCCTTCGCCCAATCGGATGCCCAGATGCTGACGCGGCGGTCGGCGCTGACGGCCAGCCAGAGCTCGCTGCCCTCCAGACCGTACTCCTTATACTGCAAGATGTGTTTATCGTGCTTTATTACGGGATCCGTAAACGAGTCAGGAAAAATTATTTGTCTACTAAATATGTGAAACTATATCTTCAGTTTATCGTGGTTATCCTGTGGGACTTCTCTCCTCTCTAACCTGTTTGCCGGTGCACTGTATAGTGCTGATCAGCGCCCCCTTGTGGTCGTTGATGATGCGTAAGGAGGCTCCCGCCGACGGGCTGCTCACTACAACGACGCCGTCCCGTCCTCCTGAAAGCACCACCTGACCTGCAAACAAGCCAAAGGATCAACACACACACCCATACACACCCACACTACTCCGTCCTATTATAAGTTGCTACTACCAAATTAAAATGAGTGTATGTGTATAAACCTGTGATTTGTTCTTGTATTTATATTAGCACTAGCCTGGTGCTGTAGACCTGAGCTCACCGTGGTGTGAGTACTGCAGCGCGCTCACGGCGTCGTGGTGAGGCTGCAGTTTGAGCTCCATCTCAGCCGAAGCCACGTTGAAGATCCGCACGGAGCCGTCGCTGTATCCTCCAGCCACGCGGCCGACTGTGCCGAGCTCGTTCAGTCCTGCTGCTGGGCTCCAGCACACACACTCGCAGCTCTGAAGGAAAACACACTTCGCTGTTATAAATGCTCGATACTGACGGCTGTGTTCCGATTCATCAGCAATGTTTCATGAATGATCCATCAGTAGAGCTGTTATCTGATTGGTCGGTAATGACAGCTGCATTCTGGCTGATGACTGTTGTGTTCAGATTGGCCGATACTTAAAGCCGTGTTCTGATTGGTCAGTTATGACAGTTGTGTTCTGATTGGCTGATACTGAGAGCCGTGTTTTGATTGGTCACTATTGAGAGACATGTTTAATTTGGACAATAATGAGAGACATGTTTTGATTGGACAATAATGAGAGCTGTGTTTTGACTGGTCATTAATGAGAGACATGTTTTGATTGGACAATCATGAGACCCGTGTTTTGACTGGTCATTAATGAGAGCTGTGTTTTGACTGGTCATTAATGAGAGACATGTTTTGATTGGTCATTAATGAGAGACATGTTTTGATTGGACAATAATGAGAGCCGTGTTTTGATTGGTCATTAATGAGAGACATGTTTTGATTGGACAATAATAACAGCTGTGTCTTGATGGGACTATAATGAGAGCTGTGTTTTGATTGGCTGCATGTTACCTGGTTGAGCACCTGAAACTGGACCAGCAGCTCGTTGCTAGGCAGCGCCCACACTCTCACGCTGCCGTCCGCCCCACAGGTGACAAAGTGATGTTCGTCCGGACTGCATACCACACCATTCACCTACACACAAACACACACACACACACACACACACACACACACACACACACACACACACGATATGTACATGTAACTAAAAAGACAGGTCAACAATAACAATGCACTGTCTATAATTTTTTAAACACTGTGTGTGTGTGTGTGTGTGTGTGTGTGTGTGTGTGTGTGTGTGTACCTTGCTCTTGTGGCCACTGATTAAGCGTATACTGGTGTTGTCTGTCCAGTTAATGTACCACAGAGTTCCTACAGTCGTACCCACAATTCCCATGTCCATGACATCATCAAACGCTGCGCTCACCACCGTGCCGTCCAGCACCATCTCCTGCTCCAGGAGCACCTGAGCGTCGCTGATCATCCAATGTGGACAAACAAACACACAAACAAACAAACAAAAAAAGGTCAGACATGCTAGCTGTGCTCATATTTCAAACTTCATACTGAATTTGATCAGAATTAAACTTGAGTTAAAGTTTTTTCATATCATTTGGGAATGTTTAAATTTTTACCGGTCCTGCCGTCTCGTCTCAGCGTTCGAAGGTCTGAGATTCTGCGCCGCAGCCACTGACCAGAGTTTTAGCTTCTTACTGTTACTGCCAGTGAGCAGTCGGTCACCGCGACACAGCAGCACACCTTCACACGGAAAACAAACACACAGCAGCTTGAGCACGCAAGGTTCTTACTTCTGTACATAATTAAAAAAAAAAAACTATCTAGAGATTGTGTGAAAACACGCTGGACCACGTCCAGACCCTGAGACGCTTCCCTCACCGATTTCACCATCGTCAGCCTCCCAGGTCATGAAGCAGCGGCGCGTGCTGCAGTCCCAGACACACACACGCCCACCGTTTGTCCCTGTATACAGGATAAAGTTAGTGCTGTAACAAAGTGACGTGACCTCCGCTTCGCCGATCTCGTTAGGCAAATCCGCGGGATGGACCTAGAAGACGAAGAACTGTGGTTAGTGTTTCATAGCGTCAGGAGACGAGGCCTGTGTGTGGCTGTCAGAGTGTGTGTGTGTGTGTGTACCTGTAGCTCTGCTTCACGGCCTTGTGTGTGTATGTTGCAGAAAAATACGACACCGGAGCCGACGTACGCCAGCTGGCCGTCGCTGGTGGGGCAGAACGCCGCCTCGTGCAGTGGGACGCTCGCTCGGATGGAACTCAGCAGCTGGAACGAGCGCGTGCTCCACAGCGCCACCGTCGACTCCTCGAAATCACCTGCACACACCAGATATAATATAAACTAAGTAGACGCATCACTTACTGTCATTTAACATTCTTAAATGGGGCAGGAAGCGATGACATTCGACCCACCTACGGACAGGAAGTACAGGTCGTCTCTGGAGAAAGCCAGACTCTGCACCGAGCCCTTGTGATACAACATGCTGTTGCGGCGTGACCCGTCTTGAACGTTCCAAATACAAATGAGGCTCCTGGACGCTGCCGCGCCTCCGGACGCAGACGCCACTGTCTGGATTAGCATTGTCCACGAGTGTCCATGATTACCATCGAGTGTTTTATTATTATTATTATTATTATTATTATAATTACTATTATTATTTGTCTGAATACAGTCATTATTATTATTAGTACTTGCTCTTACTTGATTTTTTTGTTGCCATATTTATTACACGTAAATGACTCAATGATCATCAAACTAGTTTTAATATTATACAAAAGATAACCAGAGTGAATACAAAATGCAGGTTTTAAATCTACCTGGCAACTATGTGAAAAAGTAATTGCCCCCCTTGATAAATCATGAATGAACTGTGATTTTTGGAAAGCTTTTTTTCTTTTTTTTTTTTTTTCTTTTCTCTTGCCATACAAAGGTCTGATTACTGCATGACATGTTGAATCAAGTCTGACAAAGTAAAGCATGCTAAAATACCTAAAAAAGCAACATAATCGAAAGAAAATCAAGAACAGATGTAAAACAAAAGCACACCTCTGTGAATGGCACGAAAAAAAAAAAAGGATTAAGGGTTTGTAGCGGCCTAGTCAAAGTCCGGACTTAAATCCGATTGAGATCCTTAAACAGACTGTTCATGCTCAAAAACCCTCCAGTGTGTTTGAATTAAAACAATTCTGCATAGTGAGCCCTTTTCCTCCACAGCGATGTGAAAGACTCATTGGCAGTTTAAGATTGCGGTTGTTGGCACTAAGGGTGGCACAACCAGTTATTAGATTTATGGGGGCAATCGCTTTTTTTTACATAATGCCAGGAAGGTTTAGACAGCTTTCTTTTACCCTCAATCAATTCATTATTTAAAAACTGCATTTTGTTTAGACGTTGTGTATTATTAAAATTTGTTTGATGATCTGAATCATGTGTGACAAAAAAAACAAAAGCAGGAAGGCGTCAGTGTATTTTGTACTATGAAGAGCAGTACCTGTGCATCGTGCGTCACAGCGAGGGTTGAGATCTCCTCGCTGTGGCCGAGCCAGTGTCTCTGAGAACCGTTGCGGAGATTCTCCACCACCACCACACACCCACAGGAATACGCAAACAGACCTGGAGGAGCACAAACACACACAGGGTTCTGCTCAAATGCAGATTAAACAAGCTTCAGGAAAGAGTTTTTTTTTTTGTGCTTTGCAGAAAAAAATATTGCACGATATTGCGTTATCATCCTCACGAGATATATTCAAGGTGGTGGATGTTGCACCTCGTCGCTCTGGGTAGGTTTTAGGTTATATCTTAAGCCCAAGTAAAACATGGTAAATTCAAACATAGAGAGAATTAGCTGAATTAGTGCCGCTGTCTATTAAAGCTTAAAATTGATCCTTGCAGCACATTCGCATGGAAGGATCAGATACTCAGTGTCTGTGAATGTGAATCAGTGTAGTCTTCACCTGTGTCTGGGTTCCAGACCATGTTGCTCCGCCCATTGCCATTGTAACCAATCACAGCTTTGAGGCAAAGACCTTCCTGTCCGGGAGGTGGAGTTACAGCATTCTAAAAAAGACAAGAAAGTGATTGTGTCATTATTGAATCACTGGGTGATTCACTGAATCAGAGAGACAGCCACTGAATCAGTTATTAAATCAGTGAATCAGCGAGTCAGACACTTAGTTATTGAGACCATTGAGTCAGCAACTCATTTAATCAGTGAGTCAGTCATTTATTGAGTTATCGCGTTTGTCATTTCGTCAGTTAGTGAGTCTGTGAGTCAGTCGCTTAGTCAGCTTTGGAGACAGTGAGTGAATTAGTCAGCGAGTAATTTAGTCCATTAGTGAGTCAGTTCAACTGGCTGATTCAGTGAAGTGAATCAGCCAGTTAGTCAGATATTAAAATCAATGAATCAGTGAGTCAGCAACTTATCCAGTTATCACTTCTACAGCTCTCACAATTCAGTCTTGCGTTTAGAAGGATGTACTGTTACTACGATAGTAAAAGACCTGGACGTAATATTAGACAGTAACTTGTCCTTTGAAAATCATATTTCCAATATTACAAAAACAGCCTTTTTCCACCTTAGAAATATTGCTAAGCTTAGGAACATCTTATCCGTATCTAATGCAGAAAAGCTGTTTCGTGCTTTCATGACCTCCAGACTGGACTAGTGTAATGCATTACTAGGTGGATGTCCTGCATTCTCAATAAACAAGCTTCAGTTAGTCAAAATGCAGTCGCCAGGGTTCTCACTAGATCAAGAAAATATGATCATATAACCCCAATATTATCATCCCTGCACTG
>JAQQZT010000033.1:3752394-3763378 GCA_030068275.1 Clarias platycephalus | reverse complement strand
TGCACTGGCTACCTGTTCAGTTTAGAATTAATTACAAAATAGTATTACTTACATACAAGGCTTTAAATGGTTTAGCTTCTGAACGGCATCTACGCTAATTCTATTCTTTTCTACCTGTTCTTCCTTCTTCCTTTCTCTACCCAAACCGAAGCAACTGAAGATTGTGCCAGCTCCAGTAGGCAGAGGCGAACCCTGCGAAGATCTTGAGGCATCCAGAGAAGGACCACCTCCAGATGGATTCTGCTTCATATCTACACATTCTGCTACACATATCACCCACCCCCTCTGTACTGAACTGGACTCCATGATAACTAGGACAACTTTTGTTATACTGGATCTTCAGGAGCCTAACACATGATGTCTTTATATCATTCTTGTTATCCGTTATCACCCAAATGATGCGGGGTTCCCTGTTGAGTCTGGTTCCTCTCAAGGTTTCTTCCTCTTGCCATCTCAGGGACTTTTTTCTTGCCACCGTCGCTCTCGGCTTGCTCATCAGGGATCAATCTGACACATTTTTTTCTCACTCATACACACTTCCCTAAATTTTCTTTTCATTTTGTGAAGCTGGTTTGAGACAATGACCATTGTTAAAAGCGCTATATGAATAAAATTACATTTAATTGAATCAAATTTGTCATTTCGTGTGTCTGTGAGTCAGAGAATAAGTGCCTTAGTCAATTACAGAGGAAGTGAATAAGTGAGTCAGGTATCAAGTCAGCGAGTCAGTGAATCAGCCACTTAATCAGCTATCGAATCGGTCATTTAGTCAATTATTTAACCAGTGAGTCATTAAACCATCAAGTAAGTCACTTAGACAGTGAATCAACCACGTATCGAGTCATTGATTCAGGTGTCGATGAGTCAGTGAATAAGTCTCAGCTGTTCCACTTGTTCCAGTTTGTAAAGTGATGTTATTTCATTAACACTTAATGAATCATCAATTATATTTGATCATTTAATAGTCAAAAAAGATTAAGATAAACAAAATTTTTAAGATGTGTACCGGGTCAAGTGCAGACGTTTTGTAACAAGTCGTAAAGTGTTTGTAACAGTCTGGACGGATCGGCTTGTCCTCCTCTCCGTTCTCCTCCACTGTGATCCGACTGAATGCAGCAGTAACTGAATTTGTAGCCCCGCCCCTTTCCGTGACTCGCAGGAACGAGGCTTGTTTAGGAGCAGGGGAACGGCCGAGGCCGGTTTGCGCCTCCTCAGTGTGATCAGTGACTGACAGGAAAGATGAATCTGATCCAGAAAAAAGACAAGTGCCGCTATAATTACATGTATAACATGACTCATAAACACAGCTGATGTGGAGGAGAGCAGCCCACTTACCTTCGTGCCTCTTCTTCTCTCTGGCGATCACGTCTAAAATGGGCGGAGGCGAGGAGGGAAGAGGCGCTGCCTTTCGAGGAATCCCGCTGAACAAACCTCTGTTAAACTCCAAATCGTTGTGTTTCACAGCCACTAAAGGAGAATGAGACACAGAGTCAGGTTAGTGTCAGTGAGCTGTATGAGGAGTCGAGTAAGTGAGTCACGTGAGTGTGAGTCAATCAGGTCAGTCAGTTGTGTGGAAGCATTTTATTACGTCAGTGATTGTGTCGTTTCTTTAACTCCATTGTCTTGTTTATTACTCAGTAGGGAAGTGTTTAATAAATAACACATGGTAAAGCTTGCTCTTATAGGAAAAATAGATGTGCCTGCAACTTAAAAAAAAAGTAAAAAAAAAAAAATAAAAAAAAAATGCACATCGCCATTTCATTTTGAGAAGAACTAACGATTTTTCCAAGGTCAATTGTTTTGTGATACTGTACGAGTACGTTTTCCTGTGGCACGCTGGCTTAGTGGTTAGCACTGTAGCTTTGCACCTCCAGGGTCCAGGGTTCGATTACCACGTCTGTGTGCATGGAGTTTGCATGTTCTCTCCACGTTTGGTTGGTTTCCTCCGGGTACATCGGTTTCCTCCCACAGTCCAAAGACACGCAGTCTTTTTTGGCCCGTAGTGTGTGAATGTGAATGAGTGTGTGTACAGTATGTGAGTGCGCCCTGCCTATTTATTGTCCTAGTCCTGGGATAGGATCCAGGCCCCCCCCGCGACCCTATATACAGGATTAAGCAGTATAGACCGCTTGTAGTGAGTGATAATGGCTTTTTCCATGTAAATTTCAAAGCATCATATCTTCTCTTCCCGTGGGCCGATTGTGATTAAACAAAGGCTATATGTTACCTCAAGCTCGGCCAAATGCAACTGTGAAAGACCCATTAAAATGAATTTAGCAGTTTTTACTTGATGCGTGCACAAACAAACAGAGAGACAAAAATTCCGAAAACCATCTTGAGTGTTCTATTACATTTTGGCATTTTGCAGATGCCGTTATACAGAGCGACTTACATTTTTATCTCATTATACATCTGAGCAGTTGAGGGTTTAGGGGCCTTGCTCAAGGGTCCAACAGGGACAACTTGGTGGTCGTGGGATTTGAACCTGGGACCTTCCGAACCGTAGTCCAATGCCTACTGATCTACCCCTGACCCTATTACTCATCTTATAATCAGTAATGTAAAACCTGATGTTAATTATTTTTCTATGCTAGCATACTCGGTCATGTTTCACTCCTCTTATAACATAGTAATTTAACAAAGAGTCACACATCAAATGTTTTTCTTTAATTCTTACTTGCATTGTAACATCTTTAAACAGCTATCCCGTCCCTATCCTTGCTGAATATTTACCTGTTTTAGGAGGAGAGCTTCTCCGGTTTATCCCGGCTCTTGGAGGAGAGACGGCGCATACTGGTGATCTGAGACGGAGAAATAAAGGAGAGATAAATTGAGATGGAAAAAACAACAAGTAATACAAGAAAAATAACAAGATGATACTTTTTAATAGTGAAGGAAGCGTACCTGGAGGAAGGCGCTACCTGTGGATAAGCCAGGAAGTCCCAGAAAAAAATGGCGTCGCCCACGGAAACCACGCTCATCTGGTCAGGAGTGAAGCTCACTTGTCTAATGGGCTCAGAGTGACCGATGAATACCTGTTACACACACACACGGTGTAAATCTCCAAGTCTTAAATACTTCCACCTCTTCTACCAGGTGCTGCAGGTTATACAATGATTAATATTGGCAACACACACACACACACAGCCACACACCTGCGACTTGATGTCAAGCTTCATGTTGTAGTCCCAGACCTTCACCGCGTTGTGTCCAGCAGTGAGCAGGTAGCGTCCGTCTTCACTGACAGACAAAGACGAGCACTGGTCCTTGTGCACTTCAGATACCTACACACACGTACACATATACATGAATATTCTCTAGGCCTGATAACGGCGTACTGACAGAGAAAAAAATAAAAGAAAGGAATAAACAAGCACTGTGAAGCATCTCTTACCTCTCTCAGCAGCCTCCCTGTGTTACTGTCGAGCCACAGGATCTTATTGGCCGAAGTGGTGACGAGCAGGTGGGACAGGGAGGACGCCGAGAAACACGCCTTTAACGCCGAATCCAGCGTCGTGCTCTCAACATCTAATACGCTCACATCCACACGGAGTAACTGGAATACATGATATTATACACAACACTATATTAGTTACAACCTGAAAATTGGGATGTTTTTATAATTTGAATAAAACGATAACTAAAAGACTTTGAAACCATGTGAGCCAATATTTTATTCCCAATAGAACAGAGAAAACATAAATGTTTAAACTGAGAAATTTTACACTTTTATTCACAAAATTAGGTAATTTAAAAGTTGGGACAGGGGCAAGAAAGGGTTGAAAAAGCAAGGAATTTTGAAAAGATACAGCCAAGTTAATTGCCACCAGGTGTGTAACATGATTAACTATAAAAAGAATGTCTTAGAGAGGGAAAGATCTACAGTGCATAACATCATCAAAAGATTCAAAGAAACTGGAGAAATCTCTGTGCATAAGGGACAAGGCCGAAGACCTTTGCCAGGTACTTAGACGACGCTGCATCACTCATCGGCGTGACTGTGTCAGTGATATTACTAAATGGGCCCAGGAATACTTCCAGAAACCACTGTCAATAATCACAATCCACCGCGCCATCTGCAGATGCCAACTAAAGCTCTATCATGCAAAAAGGAAGCCATACTGAATGTGAACATGGTCCAGAAGACCTGCCGTGTACTGTGGGCAAAGGCTAATTTACAATACAAAAATTCAAAGTGGAAAAGTTTCCATGGTCAGACAAGTCCAAATTTCACATTCTTGTTGGGAAATCATGGACACCGTGTCCTCCAGGCTAAAGAGGAGGGAGACCTTTCAGGGTGTTATCAGCGTTCAGTTCAAAAGCCACCATCTTTGATAGTATGTGGTGCATAAGTGCTTATGGTATGGGCAGCTTGCATGCTTAGGAAGGCACTATGAATGCTGAAAGGTATATAAAGGTTTTAGAGCAACATATGCTCCCCTGCAGACGACGTCTATTTCAGGGAAAGCCTTGTGTATTTCAGCACCACAATGTAAAACCACATCCTGCAGCTATTACGACAGCATGGCTTTGTAGTAGAAGAGTCTGGGTGTGAATTGGCCTGCCTGCAGTCCAGATCTTTCACCTATAGAGAACATTTGGCGCATTATTATAAGAACAATATGTCAAAGATGACCATGAACTCTTCAGCAACTGGAAGAGCAAGAATGCGATCAAATTCCAACACCAAAACTCCAGAAACTCATAACATCTATGCCCAGATGTGTTCAAACTGTTTTGAAAAGAAGAGGAGATGCTACACCATGGTAAACATCCCAACTTTTTTTAAAACACGTAGCGGGCATCAAATTTGCATCAAGCAGCTCATATTGTGCATAAAATTGTAAAATTTCTCAGTTTAAACATTTATGTTCTCGGTGTTCTATTGTGACAATATTGGCTCATGTGATTTGAAAGTCTTTCAGTTATCATTTTATTCAAATGTTAAAAACTTTACAACTTTTCCAGAATTCGGGTTGTAAAACAAAAGATGATAAACACCACCTATGGTGGTTGGACTTGTAAAAAAGGTGTCCATCAAGGGTAAATGCTAAGACCTTCTATTTTTTCAGTTTTGTAATTAATAGTTAGGCGTACCTTGTCAAGAGAACGTGCATCCGTGATGGTTACCGTGTATTCTGTGGGACCGACAAATGCTAGGCGTTTACTATCCGGACTCACAGCCAAAGCATCCGGGCCACGATCTGTACCTTGCACAATCATGTTACCTTGACAACAGGAAGGAGACAAGGAATTTTACTGATATGATCACAATCTCATCAAAGGAAATGGCATGCTGGGTGATGAGGACTAACCTAGCACGCGGAGGACGCCATATTCCGGTTGGGAAGCGTTATAGAGGGCGAGGTATCCCAGAGAGCCGGCGCTGTACAGGTGTTCACCATCTGGAGAAAACACCAAACCGACCACCGCACCCCGGTGCTGTCTGCAACAATGTAAAACAATAAAAGTTTACTGAGAATGATAATCAAAAGGTTCAGAAAATGACAAAAGAAAAAAAGATTCACAAGAAACAAAAGAATTTAGAAAAAGATTAATTAAAAAAATCCTAGAGATTTATAGAAAGTCAATATACTGCAAAAATATTAATAAGATTTAAAAACGTCAGAGGTGGGTGTACCTGTGTTCAGCTAATAAGTTGGATGTAGCGATGTCAAACACTCTGACAGTCCCAGAGCTGGAACCACAAGCGAAGATGGGCATGCTGGGATGGAAGGCCACTGAGGTCGGGGCGTCATTATGATCATCGGATACGAAGTCGTACAGCTACACAGAGAAAGACGGGGAAAAAAACGTTCTGTCACTTTCTTTAACTTGCATTGACTTTCAGGATCAGAGCTTCCTCACACATACTTCTGTGGGTCACCCAACTATATTTGCCCTCCCTTTTTAAAAAAATCTGTTCGGGAGAACGATGCAATCTGTGATCGATTAACTAGTAGCGGACAGTTGCCTCTTGCACTACCGCCCCTGTACCTGTTTACTCTGATACTGTCAGAGTGATGTACTGAGAGGCGGTAAACACAGCGGATACCATCTGCCGTAAAAAGAATAATAATAAAGATAATTTAAATATCAAATAAATCAAAATATTGTGTTAAAGCTCATGTGTGGTTGTTGTTTGTTGTGTGTACAGTAATAGACCACATTTGTGCTGCAGGTAAAGCCGCCTCCGTTCGTCTCGTCCCCACCGCACATACAGTTTCACATAATGTCTATATAACGGAAGTGAGCGGACCTGCTGGGCGGAGTCCACGTCCCAGATACGGACGGTGCCGTCACAGGACGCCGTGGTGATCTGGCGCCGCGTCCCGTCCACGCTGAAGCCCAACACCGTGTCCGTGTGTGACCTCATCAGCGTGCGGTAACCACGACTACTGACGTCCAGATAGCCGAGGTTTCCCGTTTTGGTGGCCGCCAGGACGCTGAGGCCGTCGGAAGATACGCGCACCAGACTGACTGGACCTTCATGTTCTACACACAAAACGAAACCTGAAATGTTAATTTTTTGCGGAAGTTAAACGAGTGTCTAAGTAAGATACCTTGTACTGACCCGCCTCCAGGAAGACGGAGGAGAAGTCGAGAGGCCAGAGACGCAGGAAGCCGTCCTCTGAGCCTGTCGCACAGAACGCGCTGCACACACTGATACTGTTTACTGCAATACCCGGCCCTAGAACACACCACCACACACATTTCTTGTCCTTTCTTGTCCCCGTCATTGACCTTATGTAGGAATTCATACCGTAACGTACTGTATAACTCCAGTATTGAACCTGCCTGACTATCGCACCTGTACCGAAGGTCTGCTTCTCTCTGCTGTGGGTGTGGCTTTGCTGAGAAGGGAGGAGCCTCCTGACGTTCTGAATCAGCACTGAGACGTAGTCAATTTCCAGGATGTGGCCACTTTTACTGCTGACAAACCTGCGAAACAAACACTATACTAATCACCACACGCTCGTCCCAATAAAAACAGTGTTGATGCCTGTGTGATCGTACGTCCTTACAGGGTGCGCTCGTCCGGGTGTCGCCCCGGAGTGTGTGCCTGCTCGAACGCAAGGTCGGTAAACTCCAGGCTGTGGTACTGTCCCAGGTTAACGGGGCACGAGCGCAGAGTGCGGCCGCGCACGCGCCACAAGCGCACGTTACCCGCGCCGCAAGACACCATGCTACAGTAAACAACACAAAACGTTCAAACGTCAACAGCTCTCTCGACACGTTCTCACAGAGTGTGTTTATCTAGAGTGGTGTGTGTGAGAGTGTTTGTACCGTGTGTCATCGAAGAAGGTGATCTTCATGGTCTGGACGTCGACGTCCGTGTGAGCTTTAGCCAGAACCGAGACGACACCTCCTTTGAGAACTCGCTGTGTGTTCCACACCACAACTGTCTACAAGCACACACGCACGAAAACACTCACAAAAACTCAACTGAAAAGAAAACAGTGTTTATGAGTTTGATGTGAAGTGGCACTTACAGTTTTGTTATGGCCGTCTTTGCCCACTCCGCACAGAACCTCACCGCTACAGGACAAACTAGACACAACAACACGACATGTTCCTGTAAGCGCAAGACAAACAAGATTGTCTAGTGCGAGTGTTTGTGTGTGTGTGTCTGAGTACCTGAGCGAGTGCAGAGAGTGTATCTGCGGTTTGATAACGGTCAGCGCGTCTCCCTTGTCGTAGTTCCAGAGCCGGACCAGGCTGTGTGTTCCTGTCTGAGCCGACGCCAAGAGAGACGAGCTGGAGTTCAGAGCCAGAGCCGTCACCTGAGACACACAGTGTAAGAAAACCGCTCACACACACATCTGTCTCACACGCAAACACATTTTACACTGTACGTGTGTTTGAGGAGTTGTTACACACTTTATCGGTGTGGCCGATGAAAAAGCGCTGATGACCAGATGAGACCTTCATGCTGACGATGATGGCGTGACACGGATACACGACGTCTTCTCCGTCACAAGCCCACATGGCCTGAGAGAGAGAGAGAGAGAGAGAGAGAGAGAGAGAGAAAGGGGCAGAAATGAATACAACGAGTACAAATGTACAAAGTAATAATCACTGGTGAACTATTTATAATGAAACAAATATTACTGGTAATATAAACATCCGAAAATTTCAGTCTAGTGCTCGCCCTATCATCTGGAGATCGCTAGGTCGATTCCCGGGTGATGCTATAGCGCCTCCCGCAGTTGGAGACTTGCGAGCTCTCTCAGTGTGATGGGATGGGAGGCAAAACTTAGCGCTCTCACGTCAATAACTGAAAGGTAGTAGCCTTAATGTGGGAGCAGCTTAGTGACGAGTGGGAGTTGGATGCCACTAAATTAGGGAGAAAATCAGGAAAAAAAAGTCTGTCTGACTTACACATCTCACTGTTGCTCCACCAAAGCCAATGATTCTCCTCAGCTTCAGTATAGGGTCAGGGTGCAGCCTCTGCTAACAAACACACACTTATTTTTACTTCAACATCAAAATCAGCCGTACATCATCTCATCCAACATTGATACTCCATCGTTTATATATATTTAATTTAAAAAATCTTTGCGAATCTTGTATTTAATTATTTTTAAGAAAAAAAGTGATGCATCTCACACTCTGCTGCTTCGCTGCTTTGGTAGAAGGCAGAGAGAGAGGACGAGGAACGGCTGCGTTGATCACCTAAACACAAAACACACTCACTTTTCCTTTTTTGCACTTTCAGTCCAAAAACAAAGGCAACCACAAACATACACAAATTCATGAGGTCTATGAGGTCACTCACTGCCACTTCGTCGCTGTCTGACGAACGGGCGCTGACGTCGTCATCGTCCTTGTAGTGAGCGTACACGTGCACGCTGTCTCCTTCATCACACACGACCCTGCCGCCCTCCTCCTCCTCCTCCTCTTCCTCAATCCATGACCTATGACCTGTGAATCTGGGGTTGCCTATGGTCCCGGAAGACGCTGTGGACAGCTCGGGCAGGCTGGAGGTGTGCAACAGCGTGCACTGCGTAGCGCTCTATATAAATACACACAACAAGAAGACACAGACAGCTTCGGTTTTTGCTAGTTTTTCTAATCACATCACATGACACGATATGATATAATTATCTCCTGAGAACCGGTGAAATATCAACAGGAAGTGAAGTCAAGACTGACAGGCTTGGGTGTGGTGATGTGTTGGGTGAGGGAGACATGGTTCTGCACTGGGTTGCCGACGCCCACGCTGCAGCTCTCTTGTCTTTTGTCCTCGAGGGGTTCTACAGAGAGAGAGAGAGAGAGAGAGATTATAACAGAATATCATAACATAAATACTAATATATATATATATACACTGTACATACAGTATAGACACATCAGAAGTACGTGTGCACAGTTAACTCACGTGGTGTTGAGGCTTCAATGCTTTGTCCTTTCTGTATGGAGTCCAATGGCGTCTTTGCACCATCAGATGGAAATCTAGAAAACATTTATAATGGAATATCCACCTTTCTGTCTGTGTATTTTGTCCCCCCCCCCAACATCTTCAAATAAAGAAAGACTGGTAAGGTAACAAGTGATATATCATGAAAGGACACAAAGGATGCTGTTCCCTCACAGGAAGCGTGTGCGGGACAAATACTAATGATCACTGACGCTTCTCGAGGTCTTATTGCAGAGCAGAAGGGTGTGCGGCGTACCTGATGTAGTCGTACAGCTGGTGCCAGTTGCCGCCTTTCGGCACAGGAAAGCACATGTCTCTGGGCATAGGGGACGTGCCCTCGGGCAGCACCATGCCCATCTGGCGAACCTCGGAAAATGACAGACCTACATCCACATAGCATGAGAGCATGAGAGTGAAACATTAGGACAAAACTCCATGTAATGTATAGTACTGCGTATTGGTTTTAACACGAATATGAACAATGTACCAGCGTCCAGAAGCAGGTCACTGGTAACCAGATTTTTGACGTCCATGTTGGCGCACAGTTTGACGCTCTTTAAGTGGCTGTGCGTTCTGTTCACGTAGACTGAAAGCACGTAATGCAGGTCCATCATCAGGCACGTCCAGCGCACATCTACTGGGGCTGGACCGACCAGACCTTAAACAAAGACAGCTATGTGAGCTATTGGTGCACTATGAGGAGTTATTATCTTCTGGAGACATATGTGGCAAGGACCCCGTCGGGAGTACATAATGAACAAGAGCCTAAAATGTATAACAAGTGACTTTAAAATTAAAAAAGGGGTAAGTTTTTTGCCTTACAATCAGCTTGTAACATTTTTGGCGAGCCAGCCAGGAGTGAGTCAGCCCTTTGCTCTGATGTTTCGTTGGGCTTTGTTATGAAACCCACTTAGTTTGTTTTCTGGGTAGTTACACATCTAGTGTATATATGTATATGTAAATGTATACAGTGGATTTATATCTCGGATTGCGGGTAACCCAGTTTGCGTTTTTTAAATTTTGTGTTTGTATGTGTGCACGCGCTTGTGCGAGTCTCTATTTGGTAAACTTATGTGTGTGTGTATATATGAGTGAAAGTCTTCCTATTCAGCAGCTTCCTTCCTCCTCTCCTTTCTCTGGCCTCATTATTTTTTCTTTATATTTTGTTTTATAAATGCTTGTCTTTTGCACGTTTTATCCTAGACACTGCATTCTACAGTGTATCTGGAAAGTATTCACAGCGCATCACTTTTTCCACATTTGACAACACAAAAAAGTTTACTTGAGATTTTTTACAATTTTTTTATAAAGAAAAAAAACTTGTGGCCAGAGAGTCTCATCAGACCTGAGAATTTAGTTTCTCATGGTCTGAGAGTCCTTCAGACACCTTTTGGCAACTCCAGGTGGGCTTCCATGTGCCTTTTACTAAGGAGTGGTTTCCGTCAGGCCACTCTACCATATAGGCCTGATTGGTGGATTGCTGCAAAGATGGTTGTCCTTCTGGAAGGTTCTCCTCTCTCCACAGAGGACCTCTGGAGCTCTGACAGAGTGACCATCGGGTTC
>JAQQZT010000033.1:3714356-3734559 GCA_030068275.1 Clarias platycephalus | reverse complement strand
CACACACACACACACACACACACACACACACACACACACACACACACACACACACACACACACACACACATCAAATACATGATGACATCAAAAGAAAATTCTTGAAATTCAAGGAAGGAACATTATAATGTAATTTCAGCGGTGCAACACATATACTGTACACAGCTACACACACTTACTTTAGTGTGATGAGTTTCCTGTTTGACTGCAAAACCTCGGCCAGTGCGCGAGCTCCCTCGTCCTCTATCTGGTTACTTTGGAGACTACACACACACACACACACACACACACCTCTGTACAGTCACTCACAAGTCTACACACACTATCATTAGAGCTTTATTATTATTATTATTATTTTGACTTTTTCAGATTTATTGTATTTATTTAAACTTATATATTACTATTAGAAATGTAATACAGTCCATGTTTTTCTCTACTGAGTACACAAAAGTTAAAATACAATGCTTATATTCGTTTACGCTTCTATATTTGGGTGGAACTTACTTGACTGTCACGATCACCTGGTTCATCTTTAGTGCGTCTGCCAATGTTTTTGCTCCTTTGGTGCCAATGTTGTTGCCATGGAGACTGTTAATAAAAATAAAAAAAAGAGCCCATGTTTAAGGACAAATGAAAGCTGGACAATCTACAAAGTTACTGTGTTATTAGATTTTTCACACATTTTTAACAATTAAAACCCAATTTGTCGCAAACGTAATGAATTCCCTTAACTGTTACCTGATATGTGAAGGATTTATTTCACAGAGTACATATACTGTAGTATGCACACGACCACACTCTAAACACTTACTCCAGTGCGGTGAGAGTCCGATTGACCAGAAGGGCTCTGCTCAGTGGCTTGATCCCTTTACTGCTAATCGAGCTATCTGCCATACTGCAACAAGAGAAAGCAAGAAAGCTGATCAACAAAATACTAGACTATACAGTATATACTTGTATTATATGTACGGTATGCATACTATACCTTAGTGATTGGATATGACAGTCTTTGGCACTTAGTAAACTTCCCAGGAGCTCCATTGCATCATCCTTAAATTTGTTATTTTCCATTCTAAAAAGAAAAATTCAGTCAAACACACATGCAATCAAATGCAAAATGTTGGCATTCCTTTAGAGCGAAACAATGATGATGAAGGCATTACATTTATGACAGCTAATTAGAGCAATAAGTGCCGTGGCTGGGGATGCCTCCGCTGCCTTGTTGTTATGACCTTCATTCTGCTTGGATAAATTCTAAAGTCCAATCTTGTGGGAACAGTGATAATTCCATATAAATCCTACAAACATTAAACGTTCTTGATATATGATGGTCCAAGGCTTCCTTTCAAAATAATATTGCTGTTGATTTGGGCTTGAAAAAAAATCTTGTTAAATGACCTTTAAATTGCTACTGATATACATTTCATCCTAGTTTCGCAATGCATTAATTAAAAGGGTTTATTAATAGTTTTGGTGTGAAAACACATACCCAGTTCAAAGTGTTTCATGGTTTGCAAGGAAAGGTATGTGTGAAAAATGAAATATGCAGGTGAAAACCACTATACGGCACTGATCAGCTATAACATTTAAACCACTGTTGGGTGAAGTGAATAACATTGAATATCTGGTTAGAATGCCACTTGTCAGGGGTTGAGATAGACAGCAAGTGAACAGTGTGGTCAAAAGGGAGGGGTGTTGGAAACAGGAAAAAGGGGCAAGCTTAAATGATCTGAGCAACTGTGACTGGGGCCAGAGTGTGATGTTTAGACGACTTGGTCAGACCATCTCCAAACAGCAGCTCTTACAGTATATGGTGTTTCAGATATGCAGTGGTTAGTACCCACCAAAAGTGATAGGACAACCAATGAACCTGCAAAAGATTCATGGGTGGGAAACGTTAGGCCATCTAGTCAGGTCCTTGAGCTACAACTGCACAAACTCCTGAACATGTTAATGCTGTCAATGGTATAAAGGTATCAGAACACATTGGGCATAGTGCATAGTTGCAGACAGGATAAAGTGCCCATGCTGTAAGTGAAGTGTTGAAAGTGCCGACTGTCAGCCAAGTGAGCAATGAAAGAAGGTGGCTTGGTCTGATGAGTCACATTTTTTTAAACCTCATATCACATAAGCAGGGTGCACTTTCTGTGTTTATCTGGTAAAGAGACGACAACAGGATGCACTATGTGAAAGAAGTAAGCTGACGGGAACAGTGTAATCATCTAGCTAAATGTTCTACGGGGAAACCTTGGGTCCTGGCATTCATGTGGATCTCAACTTGCCACATAACAAGCCATGTACACCCCTTCATGGCAACAGTATTCAGTAATTACACTGGCCGCTTTTACCAGGAGAATGTGCCCTGACACATTGCAAAACTTGTTCAGGAATGTCTTGAGGATCCTGAAAAGTTCAAGGTGCTGAATTCCCTAGATCTAAATCTAACCGAACAACTGTTGGATGGGCTGGACAAAAAAAAAATCTGATCCACCTAGACACTTATAACACTTAAAAGATCTGCTTCAGATCTGCAGCGCTTTGTGTTGCTAGAGTCCTTGCCTTGACGGTTTTGGCGGCACGCTGGAGTCCTACACAATATTAGGCAGGTGGTTTTATTGTTATGACTGATAATTGTATATGTATGAACTCATGTGGTTAATGTATTTGTCTCACCTCAACTTGCTGCAGTATAAGAGCTGTGGGAGAAGTTGCTTGAGGGAGGCAGAATCCAGGCAGTTTGAGAGTTGTGTCTCCTTGGCGCATGACTCTGACACCTGCAGCAGATACGCCAGCACTGTGCAAACGCCACCTTTCAGCTTTCCATGTAGTCTAGAGCCGATCAGATCCTCCTCTACAGAGCGTATCCACTCCATCTGCTGTAACTCTGCCAGGCAAGCAACTGTAGCTACACTACGCATGCTGACCGCCTCACCTCCTGATGCTACCACCGTATTCTGAAGCAGGGTCATTGCCATGGTGCGCTGCGTCACCTGCTCTTCTCGGCTTACTCCCAAAGCCCCGCCCAGCAGAGCTCCGGCTGCTGCGGACAACAGGCCAGAGAGGAAGCGCATGAAGAGGTCAAGTTTGCCATTGGATGAGGTGCTAGTTTTCTGGAGTGCAGCACGATAATGGTTTTGGAATCCAATCCGAGGCCATGAAACACTGCTCTCAGAGAACAGGTCAAACATTCCTCTGCGTGAGGACACATAATAGAAGAGTGCACCTAGAAACTCCTGCACAGACGTGTGTACAAACCGCCATGAGACTGATTCTGTGGACCAGCTCTGCTCACGCCGAAGGAGCCGATGTCCCAGAGATCCTGGTGCTGGTGGAATGTCAACACCGTAAGTTCGTAATTCAGTCTCAAGAAACGAATGACGTTGGCGCAGCAGACTGTAAAAGGCCAGTCGTCCAAGATTGCCGAGCGGCTTCCGGATGCTTCCACCGGATGGATCTATGGAAGAGAGATGTGGCCAACAGTAGAGGGTGTATACCTCTGTCAGAGTCCGTGGTAGATGTATATCATCCATATCTCTCCCTACAAGGTGGGACAAGGTGGTTGCAACAATATGACAAATGCAAGGCACTGAACAAAGAATGAGCAAGGGTTTCTGGAACTGTAGGTGCTCCCATGCCTGGCACGATTTGTCCTCTGGTGTTTGCGTTTGAGAGTCTGACAGATTGGACTGCTGGTGTTGTGTGTATGAGTTCTCTGGCAAGTTTTCATACTTGATGTAATCCTGAATCTGAGCAGGCAAAAAAGGTGGGACCTCTGTCACACGATCCACCAATCCTGCAGGTACTTTTGCCCCAACTCCAGGCCTTGACAAAAGCCACATTGAAGCCCCAGGTAACAAGTTGCCCCTGATGATGTTTGTGATGAGATCGGACACTGGAAGCTCCCGGCGTGGATCTGAAGTTACCGGGGTCTCTGAGAAGTCAAGAGGGGAGCGAAATTCTTCCAACCCATCAAAGATCAACAGCACTTTACAGATACGACCGTTCAAAATCACATCAATGTTATCATATGGAACAACCAATCGAAGCAACCTCTCAAGTGACAATCTATCAAAGCTGCTCAATTCCCAACATGCAATCGGAATTGCTAAGCTCAACTCTGGGAATATCTTTCCCGAACTCCATTGATGGACGAATTTGTGGACAAGTCGGGTTTTCCCACTTCCAGCCACACCTATTGTCAGTGTGACACGAGGGGCGGTGCTAACCCTTGTCAGCGGAGCAAAGAGTTTATCCAGTCCCAGCGGACGACTGTGCAAAGGTCCCACTCCTCGGTTGACTGACACTTGAATGAGATCGTGCTCTCTCTGTTGCAGGTCAGACACACCATCGACCAGTAACAGGGCAGGATCAGATGTTTGATTGGATGATACGATCTCATGGTCCTCTCTGACTTGCCGGAGGAGGCTGTCTTTATGTTGCTGAACAACGGCGTCTAAGAAGAAAGCAGAAAAATGAATGAATTAATTAAAAAAGTAAGTTTTGCTCAAGCAAGTGCAGTACCTGTCTCTGATTATGCAAGTTGACTTCGCCACACTCACCATGAAAAGTTATGAGGTTATACTCGTCCGGGTGCGAGTTCTTCAGGTATGCCTGGAGGGCGGTGCCCTGCGGATCAGCCCTAAAGAGCAGCTCAATCGATGCATGCACTTTATCCTCCAATGATCCTGCCTCCTTGATAATTCCTGCCCCTTCTGCGCTCAGCTCATCCACCTTCCTCATGTGGTTGACTATGTCCGTGAGTAATGGGTCGGTGATGAAACGTTGCAAAGATTTCTGATTCTTGCGTAACCAACTAGAATCTAATCAAACACAGTACGGTGTGATACATCTATCGTACTACATTTTAATATGTTAGATGTTAATTATAACAACAACAAAAGAACATGACTGTGTGAGTGTGTGTGTGCGTGTGTGTGTGTGTGTTGGGTTTTACCCTCCATCTTCTTGTGATTTCCTGGTTTTGGTGTGGATTTGAGAACCATGTAGCAGTCGTCCTGCCAAGGAATTTGTGAGCTCCTCTCCATTCCAATGTGTATGCTGTACGTGTTCATGCGACTGTATGTTTATTAGATGTTAAATGCTGATTTTGCTATCAGCATTTTGATCCATGTCTCTGTTTCGAAAGAAAAAAAAAAAGTTAATCAGGAGTTGAAAATTTCTCTTAGTAGACAAGAGTGCATTATATGTTAGAGTCGTAGAAAGTTGAATAAAATTTCACATTGAATTTAAATCGGTGTGGATTTGGGAAATGCTAGACTCTAACCTAATACCTTTTAGCAGAGTTAAAATTATTTATCTGAACTATAATGCTATGATAAATTACAGGCTACATAGGAGTGTAAATAGTTTTTTCATATTTTAGAAATAAGCCTTTTTTTGGAAGTAGACTTTGAGGTTGGTCACTCTCAAGAATTCAACTTTAAACGTTTAAATGTCTCAGTTGATTATTCATTTTATTATTAAAGTAATTAAAATAGTGTGCCTGATAAGAACACCTGAATCCACAAGTGCCTGGAGCGTAAATCAGTGAACTGCTCCTTCATTCCTTTACACTCACTGAGACAGTCTGTTCTTGTTACAGGATTTATTTTGCATAGAGGCAAAAAATATATCTGCTTTATTGCTGTGCACTCTCTGTCTGCGGCTTATTGTGCTTCTACAGGCATTGGCCGCTCCAGAACGATAGCATACACATGCAGAGCATCGCAGCAGGGGAGAGACGTATTCAACGTTCAAACCCGAGACAGACACTGCCGCATAAACCTCACAAGCCACATGCGTCAGCAAACACTAAGTTACTAAGGTGACAGCACGACATTTCTTTAATACACGTCCACACACATGCAGAGCAAGTAATTATCAATATAGCGATCAGCAACTGGCGTTATAAGCATGACCCAATGACTACTGTCTGACCCGAGGCCACAGTACTGAGCGGATAAAAATAACCCTGGTGATACTTTTGGTCATCACAGTAATTTGGTCAGTAGCATAGTCATCTTTTACAGTCGATGCTGCAATAAAAACGTAGTGTCTAGACATCCTATCAATATTGAACAGAGTCGACCGTTTGGTTGTTAAACAGTACTATACATAATATGGAACAGTTCATTTGAGTTTATCTTTCTTTTGCATTATTCTTTTCTAAGTATATTTCATTTAATAATGAAATATTTCTTGTTGATTTAAAATGAACAAATTGCTGTTTTCTTCTCCTTTTTAAAAAACAGCGGTTTTGCCTTTACCGTGCACATTTCTCTATTGATTGATAGTGGATTTGTATGAATGGTGTCTCACATTTCTTTCCCCATGCTTTAATTTAGATTTCACACAATTTCATGACCTTCATTTATAGTAGTACATGTTGCTGGTACATGATATAAAAATAATTGCATGAATTGAATCGAGTGCTATTTAATAACCCTCCGGTAATGAATGTGAAAGCCATGTTCTTAAATTTCATTATTGAATAATGTGATATATTGCTTTTCACACAGTAATATACTGGAACAATCAAAGCCATCTTCTCATTCACATAATGGATGTCATTGCATAAGGCTTTTTTATTGCTCAAATTGAAACAGTTTCTTTCTTTTATTGTTCCACCATTTTGCACTTGACACTAAAAATCAATCAATTTGCTTTTTTTAAAACCTTTAAACTTTTAAAAACCTTTTATACTGAGCCTCACGTACAATACTGCTGCCTTCCCCCACATTTTTATAATGTCTTGACAACCTAATAATGTAATCTTTTTCCTGAATCTATTTCTAGGTTTCTTGTGTATTGGCTAGTTGTAGGTTCAAGTGAAATGTGACCATAAAAGTCACTTCGGTATCAGGTGTCAGATGGTCCAGGGCTCACAGCTGTGCTGGTACTTTCCCTTGCTTGTCTTTGCGAGCGATTTCCGGGTTAGTGCATCTGACCCCCTGCGGTTTCTAAATGGAAAGTTTACTTCTAAGGTACTAAGTAGTTCCAAAATAGTTGGGAGATACATTTTGAACCAAACAATTCTTTTGAAAAAAGTATTGGAACACCAAGGCCAGTTCTTTTTTTTTTTGCTATAAACTATAGGCATTTGGGTTTATGATCAAAAAGGTGAATATGGGATCAGAATGTGTACTTTTCATTTCCCGATATGTAGATCTTGATTTCCTAAAAACTTAGAACGTTTTCAGCCATTCATTTTTAGGTGATCAAAAATACTGGAACACGTGATTGGCATGTTTTTCTTGTTGCCCAGATGTGCATGTTGTAGTTACTGTTTAAACATTCAATAACCCTGAATGTCTAGACTGCATTTGTTATTAAATTGGTAAACCCACTTTAGGACCAGAGAGCTGTCTATGGGAGAAACAATTCATTTTGAAGCTGAGAATAGAGGAACATTTATCAGAACCTTTGCACTAGTATTGAACGTAGCCAATGCAACAGTTTGCTGAGAGGAACAAAAACTAAGTCCTAAGTCCCCCAGACATGGAAGACATGGACCAAGGAAACCCCAGCAGCTGATGACAGAAACATTGTAAGAGCAACACCCAAAGAAACACCCAAACAACCTCAGCAGGGGTTGTCACTATTCACCATTAGAAAGCAGTAAATAGCAGTAATATAGAGGTCATACCACAAGATGCAAACAATTCATCAGCAACGAGAGTCAGAAAGCCAGATTGGAATTTGTGTAAAAACAAGTCATGAGCTACAAAAGTTGTGGAACTAAGGTTAACCTCTACCAGGATGATGGAAAAGCCAAAGTGCGCAAGCAAGGATCTGTCATAATCCAAAACATACGATCTCATCAGTAAAGCCTGGTAGAGGTAGACACTTGCATGGCTGCTTCCACTAATGATGGTAGAAATAGAATGGATTCCGAGGTCTGCAGAAACATTTTGTCTGGAACTTTACGTCTAGTTGGGAGAAACTTCATCATGCAGTAAAACATTAACCCAAAACACACTGCCGACCATTCGGTCGTGTGTCAAAACACACATGCCTACCAGCACCATTCACCTCTGAAGAGGAGACAGAAAAGAGAAGCCCCAAAATAAAACAAACCACTGAAGGAATCATAGCAAAGAAGAATGCTACAGTTCAGTGATCTCGATAACCAGCAAAAGATATGCAAAACAATCCGAAGTGGTATTTACTGTAATACCACCTGTTCCAAAACTTTTGGTCAGTTAAACAGCGTGTGTTATTCCAGCAATGCTGATTAACACATCGAAATCTGAACATTGGGTAATGTAGGCTGAAATTTTAAACCTGTTGTCATAGTCATCTTTTGGTCTTCCCTTATTGCGGTCAGTTATGACTATTTGGTTAGTGACATGAAACAACATCGGTGAAACGTGTGCCAAGAAACACCTGCCTTATTTTCTTCTTCACATTAATATTCAAACTTTATACTGTATTTGGCAAGTTTACAGTAGGTCAGGCTTTTTTTTTTTTCTGAATGAAATTCAAGACTTAGAAATAACTAACTAGCTACTGTATCCTGTGGCTATGGTGAAAGTCTCTTTCTGTAATTTTGCTGAAATATAATAAATTATAAAGTTTGTAGCTAAATTTCTGTTACATAGCTAGCTGGTGTTATGCTAGCCATCTTTTTGTTTGTGTTATATCACATAGCTGTTTGTACCACGTATCTCGATTCTCATTTCTAGTGTTTTTGTTTTCATAGTTCAATCAACAGTTACAAATATTTCCTCATAAAATTTATGTTTAGTTTAAATGGAATAGAAAATCTGTTTAAAACATATAGCAGAACGTTCCACAACATGAGATGTAATTATTAATGAACAATGGAAAAACGTTTTTGATTATTTACGATTTTGTTAATGTAACTATTGTAAAAGAGCTGGTGTTAACAAGAAAAACGGTAGGCGGATAAAATTAACACTTTTTTTTTTGCAACATTTATTGTTTTTCTATGACTGCAGGCGGAGCATGTGTTGTTTCTTATTTCAGAAATTTCAAATGATTTGGCCATTCTATACCTAACGGACATCATATCAGCACTCATTTGTGTTAATATTCTTGTCTTCGTTTGCCGTACTGAGTCAGGGTCGCTTGAACTACAGTAGCAGAAGATGCTACGTTAGGTTCTTGATAGTAAGGAACCAAAAAAACAACTAAAATCCCAGCTGTGGCTCGTTTGAATCCGTAAAAACCAACTCTCTGTCTCTCTTACTCAAGTCTGAGAACCGCAACTTTGCATAATTTATGTTAGTGCTGAAAATCTTTTATTTTTTTCGCAGGTTATTTGATCATAAATCATATGCAACAATTTTCTTCTCTTTTTTGTCCTCCTCTCTGTTTGCGCGTAATGTGCAGCTGGAAAGGGCATAATGGTGAAATCGTGTTCCCCCGAAAAAAAGCCTACTAATGAATGAACACTGGTGTATAAGAACTACTGGCTGCTAGTAGAATATAAGCTAATTCATGTAATCTTAATGCCTGGTGTGTTTACAGAGCTAACAATGTTCCTTTAAATGCTCTAATTTGCTATCGAATGTAATTGTACTGTAATAGGCACGGTAGTCCAAATGTGGAAACTTAAAGAACCCTGCTTATTAAAGGAACAAAGGCAAAGTGGTCACAACATCATGACCTCGCAGTACCCATCAGTTCCCTCTACAGGTACTGTATATACGATATAAACACATACTGTATACACACATTATTTAAAAAAAAAAAAAAAAAAGGCAGTAGACCTCTCACCTTGTACCCTTGTGTAAATCCACTCTTTCC
Source organism: Clarias platycephalus (assembly GCA_030068275.1). Taxonomy (NCBI): domain Eukaryota; kingdom Metazoa; phylum Chordata; class Actinopteri; order Siluriformes; family Clariidae; genus Clarias; species Clarias platycephalus. The sequence continues at coordinate 3,724,788 of JAQQZT010000033.1, read as the reverse complement.
TCCTACTATCCACTATCATGTTTTTGTTGTTGTTTTAGTGCTCGCACTGCATTCCTGAGTGCACATGCACAACACTCGTCTCTTCTGCCTCTTTCGTTTTTTTCTTCCTGTCACACCTCGCCGTCTTCCTGTCACAGATAGAACTTACTCAGGCAGCAGCATCTCTGTATCTCTCTCTCACACACACAATTCGACTTACGTAACTAGTTCTCTGCCTTTACCAGCATCAACTTCCTTTATGCAGGACCCCACACATGCTGTATACACACACACTTGTCTACTTTTATATGCAAGCACACATAAGTATGAGGATTAGCACATGGCTTACACGTGCTTAGGAAAACTTAAAAACTGCGTGCAGAGTTTTGAATAAATTGGCCATGTTTGACAGATGGAGTGCAACAACGCATGAGAGCGTCTGTCACATAGCAGGAAGTGCTTCTGACAGAACAGGAAAAGAGTGAGGGTCAGAGAAACCCCGTCTGAAACACCGTCTGAGGATGTTTTCTTTTTTTTTTTTTTTTTTGAACATCCTGTATTTACTTTTTGAGAAATTTTGAGTAAAAATAGGTGCAAGCAACCTGAAAAAAAGATTAAACACGGATATGGATGATTCAAGTCAGCATGCTGGCCAGTTTCATGACGTACACCTGAGACGAGCTGGCAGACAAGTGGCATATGGAGTCTTATAGAGCATGCAGAACAGGAACTTTGAGGTCATGTTCAGATCAAATATCAGAATGAACGATCTCTGATTTTCTTAACGGGCTGGTTTGAGTACAGTCGTGGTCAAAAGTTAGTACCCCTCTTTTAATTCTGTGTTTTTGTGGTAAAACATAATGAAAATCATTTCATCGCAGTAGGTGTCAGTATTAGCCAAATGTTGCAGCCAGGTTCTCCTAGTCATCATCCCTTAATTGACCATCAGCAGGTTTCTAGACCCCTATAAAAGTACAAGTTTTGGCAATTTGCTGATCGGGGGCATTCAGGAGTGCACAATGCCAAGAGGGAAAGGCATAAGCAATGGTTTTAGAAAAGCAATTATTGCGGCATTTCAATCTTAAAAGGGTTATTAAACCATCTTCAAACAATTTGAAGTTTAACGTTCTGAAGTGAAAGATTATTCACAAGTGAAAAGCCTTCAAGACGTGGAAAAAAACGTGGAAGCTGTTGATGGAAGAGGTTCTCAAAACCGCATTTGAACAAAGCACAAGGCTTCTGGAACAAGGTCTTATGGACAGATGAGACCAAAGTGGAGTTGTTTGGCCTCAAACAACTCATACACCTCATACTCATTGTCAACCAATGGTGGAGGGGTGATGATTTTTTGCTTATTTTTGCAGCTCAGAACCTAGCCCAGTACCAGAGTGTTCTAGAGACAATTGTGAGGCCATCTGTCTGACAGCTAAAGTTTGGTCGAAACTGGGTCATGCAACAGAACAATGATCCAAAGCAAACCAGTAAATCTATATCAGAATGGCTGAAAAATAAAAGAATCAAGGTTTTGGAATGGTCCAGTCAAAATCCAGACCTCAACCCAACTGAAATGCTGTGGTGGAGCTGTCCATAAGTGACTGCCCAAAAACCTCAAAGCACTGAAGCACTGTAGTTGAGAGTGTTTGTGTTTGAATTTGGATTGTATTTATCACTCAACACATACCTTTAATTTTTTTTTTTAATGTAAGTAAAAAAGCATAGAAATAAAAATCAAGAAAAACATCAGTGAGAATGAATTTAGGTTCAGTAAATCAAACATTTACAAACTAGACTTTACTTCATATGACTTTCCTCCCAAGATGAACTGCTGAAATTTGATGAAACAGCAACTAAATATATTTATATACAAATGTCTACATTTAATACGACTATATTTCCAAAAATTCCCTTTCCATACTGTAAAATGGCGATTGTACCAACAATAAAAAAAAGTGTCATGAGAAGTGAGCAGTTGAGAGTTGTTTAATGAGGAAATGGTAATAAAACTAATTTAAAAAATACTCTCCATTTTTTAAGTGAATACATTTTGATAACTCTGGTGTAAAAAAAAATGCAAATTCAGGAACATGAAGAGAACTACGACCATATATTTTCTAAATTAAAGGCGAACACCCTTTAGTAGTGGTTTCCCAAAATGATAAAAACACTTTGGGGTCTATGTTGTCATAGAAAAATAATCAACAACAGAAGTGGAGGTAATGTTACCAACCCAAAAGTTGATTATTTTTAAACAACTGTGCATCCTGAAGTGTTTTCTTCCAAAATGTACCAACAAATACAATTTATTCGTATTTAACATTACATGTATTATGTGGAAACCATGAACACCTTCCACGTATGTACCTTACATGTAACATTGGAGATTGTCTTTTTTTTTTTTTTTTTTTTTTTAAGGTAAGCACGACTAAAAATTCTAACAGATCTATAAAAAACTTTTTTTTTTTTTTACACATTAATGACTGAACCTTTAATATCCTGACCAACTTCAGTTCTCAGATTTAAAGGAACAATAAACAGAATATTCTATTAAAGAGCATAGAAACTTGTTTTTTTATGTAAACTACAAAATATCTATTGTACCTTTATGTAATCTCCATTTAAAAAAAAAAAAGAAAAAAAGAATTACACATCATAAAAATAGACTTCCTTTAAAATCCACAAACAACATACAGTACAGCACACACCCCCATACACACAAATGCTAAAGATCCACGGGTGAGTCATGTTCATTCAGCTCCATTGAATAGTAGTCTTGGGGCCTTCTGTAGGAACACACACACACACACACACACACACACACAATCATTCTGGATATCATATCAAAACAACTCGCACCTCTTTTTTAAATGAACATCTTACGAATGCTTACTTTTTCTTGTACAGGTAGAGGAAGATGGCTCCTCCCAGTGCACACAGCAGCACCGCCATTAACACCAGGCCCACCTGCAGCCCCAGCGCAGACTCTGATTGGGTAATGAAGCTGTCAATCACTCAGCTCTAACAATGGTACACTTCAAATAACATCCTGTTACTACTGTACAAGTTTACAGTATATGGTGTGTGTTTAAATGGCAAAAAATATATATTTTAAATGAACTGATAAAGAGGTGTACAAAAAAAAAAAAAAAAACATACTGAGTATTAAAATGTATGTAATCTATTTCAAAATGTTATTAGGTCACAAGATTAAATAATGTATTACTTTTCAGGAAGAAAACACTGGAGGCTGAAGAAAATCAACCGTTTTACCTTGTAGTTACTGAGGTGAAGGTAAAGATGAGTTTTATTATTTAGAAATTTTTTATTATATACTGTATAATTAGAAAGTTCTTATTGTACAGTATATAACTAATTTGTTGCAAGCATTTTGTGTCAAAGAGTCAAAACAACAACTAACGTGTATAAATTTGTGCTAGTACAGTAGAATTAGATTCAGTTCTATTTTGTGGGAAATTTCAGGTTTTAACAAACAGGTGGTGGCCACATCCTATGATGGATTTTGCTAATTTTCTAACTGTTTGGTAGTAAAACTATGAGAAAGAAAAGCCCCGAATTTTATAAGTAAATCTTCATTCGTTATAAAACAGCAGCCATTTTAAGATTTAGCCCTATGTATTATTAGGGCTATGTACTTCCCATGTATGGTCTTGTATGTTTTAGCATATTATTTTAGATTGATGCATAACATTCACAATTTTCACTTATTTGTAAGATATAATAAAGCTTAAAATCATCTAAAATTTGCAGCATGATACACATTGGTAATGATTAATGAAGTAGAGTTTCTGGGAGTCAAACACATTATTAAAAGGTAAAGCAAATTTTATTTGAATTCTACACAAATGATCACAATCTTTATCTTCATTGCATGTATACTTTGTAAGTTGTTAAACTGTTGAAAAAAAAAAAAGGGAGTCTCATGTTACCATGTATGTTTGGGCCAAATTTTGAAATGACTGCCACTTCAAGACAAATGAGAGTTAATTTTAAAAAATGCCTCAACAAATACCCACAAAATCAGCAAAATCTGAAGACGACTGGTGGAAAGGTCCTTTGCCACTTGGCATAAAAAATAAATAACTAAAAATAAAGCTCATGTTTTTCATCCAGAATCCAGTATGCAGCTAAATCTGGTTTTTCCACACTACCACTACCCATGTATTGTGTATTCTTTATTTTAAAGAGAGGGACTGAAAGTTGTGTAGCTGTTTGTTTTCTTTTGTAGTATTATTTGTTAACTGTAAGAAGTTTGGTAAGTGTGTACCTTTATTGTACAGTCGTTCCTGGACTGCACCGCAGGAGTGTTTGTGTTTTTTCTGCAGTGTCTGGTCCACATGCTCCCTCTGCTGATCGGACAGCGTAAGTACAGTACCTCCAGCGTAAATGGTGTTGGATATGCAGGTTAAATTCACACCTAATACACACACAACGACAAAAACAGTACAAGGAATAAAAATGAGGTAAGCTTTTTTTTTTTTTTTTTTTTTTTAAACAGCACAATGAAATCTTTAACCATGATACATATTTAGCGAATTTGTTAACTGTGTGAGAACCTGTATTGGCAAATTGCGTTTGTTGCTAATGTTATCCCTGTAGGGTATCATGTACAGGTTAATGTACAGTATGTATATGATTATGTGTGTGTCACCTGCAAGATGGGCACCAGAGATTCCACACTGACAGGAACGCTCCAGCAACTCCGCAAATCCCTCAGGTGAGCATGCTAAGAGAGAAGCAGACAGAATCAAGTGTGTTTAATCTCTAGGACAAAAGAGTAAAAAAAAACAAAAAAAAAAAAACATATTCCTAAATAATAAAGGATAATTATAAAGATGAACAAATGATTTAAAAATGAAAATAACCGAAGTTAGCATACTAATGTGAGAACCAGAATCCGCCTGGAGACATAGGTCCATGTTTACGGTGTAGGACGAGTTTGGGCATAAATTTGGGTTAAGTGGCGTTGAGTTGGAAGCGGTCCAGGTGGAGGATCGGTTTAGTGCACAGCGCGAGAGAGAGTCAAAACTAAACACACAACAATACAAGTACATGAGCACAAGTTAGGAAAATAAAAAGCGGTATAGATTACAAAATTACACAAGCATCACACACCTGGCCACTGGGTGCACAACCCGATAGGTAACACCATGAAGGAAAGGTTGCAGGGTTGAACTATTGGAGAGCACTAACAGGTCCTGAACTTTCGATTGATTGCTACATACAGTCGGCACGCCGTAACACAACCAGACGGCACCCAGAGACTTCACTGCAGGCAAACTCTGATCTGCAGGAAGAAAGAGTGATACACACATTAGAGTTGAGATGTGTGGTTTTAATTTCACTGCTTAAAATATATGCGTTCACAATGTCTTGCATACTTCATAAGTCAAGCAAAAATAGATGCAGGAAAGTGAGCTGTTGTGAAATAATACATATTTACTCAGCCCCGCCCACACTCACCAGCTCTAGAATCGTTGCGCAATAGGAAGAAACCATTACTTTTCAGCGTTCCTTCTAGCGGAACGACGTGTCTAGCGGTGCTGAGCTCATACAGCACTAAGACCAATCCGTTCAAAGGAGTCGAAGGTGGGCCAGTCAGTTCGACAAAGAAGTTACCTCCTAAGACTCCGCCCACCTCGTTAATTTTTAAATCTTTAGAGGGGCGGGGACAATCGTTGTCTTTCATGGGTGTCGGAGAGGTGACCTGAAAGAACAAGGTGCATCAAGTATACACTGTAACAGTATAAACTGTATTGGAGCACAGAAAATGGTGTGACCCAACCAGGAAGTGACCTTACCCTAAAGGAGTTCAGGTTGAGACGTTTTAGTGCACATCGACCAAGACTTTTATCTCCTTGAAGTGATGTGTTGTTTTCCAGCAGGGGGATCTGTCCCGGCGTCAGGGCTTTGATCAGATTGTCCCAGGATCGGTCAGAACTACGGGTTCGGTACACCATGCCATCCAGGAGCCCATTCTTGGGAACAAGGACTCCCTCGATGGAAGGTGGCGACGTTGAGCGGTAAATGGCTATGGCGTCTGGGCCGTTTTGGATCGTGTTTGCTGGCAGGGCGACGTGCGGTTTGAGCTTCTCGCTGCCGATCTACATAAGTGAGAAAGAACGAACAATATCTCAGAAACTTCACTGCAGAAAACGAAGATGCGAGGCATGACAATTCAAACAACTCACTAGGAAGTAGCCCTGATTGTCCGTGTAGTATCCGTCGAGTTCGATTTCGCGGTAAGCTTTCCCGTCGTTACCGTTGATCAGCAGGACCCAGATGCCACTGAGTGAAGTCCGGTGACCCGACGGATGCCAGAGTTCTATAAACTCCTCATCTTCTGCTGCACCTGGCGAGTCCGTGTTCACCTCGCTGATCAGGAAGTCGCCATCGACACCTGACCACGGCTCGAACGGTTCCTCTGTCGTGTTGACAGCTGCGGGAAGAAAGTAATATTTTAATCTTAATATTTTATTTTGTCATTATACTGATCTTAACTTCTCAGCAGATCCTCAGCAGCTCGCAGAAAGGCAATTATTGGTTCCTCCATCATCTTTGGAGAACATTTACAGATTCTGCTTTTACAGACATGTCCTGTAGGGCCTGTAACATTGTGAGGGATTTTACTCGCCCACTTCATCATCTATGCTCACTGCTACCATCTGGAAGCAGTCTGAGGAGTCGTACTTCCAGATTTAGAAACAGGAACAATTTTTTTCCAACAGGCGTCAGTGAACTGAACTCACATTCAGCCATTTCTACTTCATTATTACAGTAGAATTAGTAACGATTGTAATTCAAGATGCGGATTTGCACCCCCTTTTTAAATATATTTAGTAGTATATACTGTATATATTTATGGAACGGTGGGTGAGAGTGAGTGAGTGAGTGAGGCTACTGATTCTAACTTCATTGGCAGTTGCAATGGTTTCTCTGGTAACACCTGGCTTGTGTCATACAGTATGTGAGAAATTAAAACACTTGGGGATGTCCTGGTATAGGAAAACAATCAATGATGTGGTGCTGTGATCGTTGTAGTGCCCCACACAAAACGTGACCAGTATGTCACCAAATGCACTTTTCTTTTGAAGATGCAGACGTGCAACACGAATGTCTCGCTTTTACCAACAAAAATCACTGAAAGATCACACAAAAGATCCCCAATGGCCTTCACGAAAACACAGAAAAACTGTTTTGCACCTCGTTCAACATGGTGCTGGAATACAAACGAAAGTCATCCACTTATACACTTTTCCATTGCAAAACACATCTGGAATGTGGCTGACACATAGAAGAGGCTGGATGAATTACCCTGATGGGGTTAAGCTGCCTGGATTTTACATGGCATGCATTTACACGGAGGTCTAAATTATTTGACATAATGTTAACATTATGTCACATATAAATGTGAACATTTATAAAAAATATGCTGAGACATTGTTTTATTTTGCACTTCATTTACATTGATATTTCAAGCACTTTATTATTTCAAAAAAAATTTAAGCAGACTCCATGTTTTATATTTTATTTATTTTTAATATTATTATTTTATTTTTACTTAGTCATAGACGCTGGAAAGAACAATTTATTATTGTTACTGAGATCTATCTATGTTGTATGCATTTTGATATTTTGTGGTTTCCTCCGAACCACGTGACGGCAGCATCTTTTCGCTCACGCACCGTTGGGGGGTGGAGTAACACACTCGAAGGACAGCGCTATCCGCTCCTTCTGCTTGCGTGAGCTCACAGACGCCCCTGATTGGCTGTAGAGCCGTGATTAATGTGGCAGCACCAAGTACCTCTCATCCCTCCCCTCTGAGAGAGCTCGGCCAATCAGCTCTCTCTAGACCGGATGCGAGAGGTTACAGCATCACCCGGGAATCGAACTCGCGGCCTCCGGATGATAGGGCGAGCACTTTACCACTGCGCCACTTGGAGGCCCTAAGTTTTGTTAGAATTTTTGTAAAAACTTTTTGGTAAGATTATTTAAAACATTTAGAGGTGTAGTTCTCACTGTTAGTTTTTACTTATTTAGTTTTTACTTGATGCCACAATTTTACTGCAAAAACAAAAGCACCTAAATGCATCGCGGCACAAGTTTTCTTGTATCCAAATGTTATGTTTAATGCTGTTATAAAATTTCATCTCCTTCTGTCCAATCAGAATCAAGACTTCAACAGCACTGTGGTATAAGACTACTACAGTACATATGAACTACGAGACCTCACATTCTGACATCGAAGGTTAGAGGAGACCGTACCAGTGCTGTAAGGGCAGGTGCTATACCAGTTGCAGCGACTGGACTCGCTCTGTATCTGATGCTGAAATACGCCGGGGTCTCTCGCCCAGTGAGCCGTACCACACCGTGTGACATAAGCGGTGCCTGCTGAAATCCTGGTGGAAAGAAAAAATCAATAAATTAAACAATAAAACAGTTTTAAGATAATTTTGTTCCCTGATCTGGCTGGATAAATTACCTGCTGTCGAGCTTGAAGGCTTTCCTGCCTGGTATGAGAGTCTCGGTGAGAAGTGCGCTTGGTGCGTTAGCAAGTCCGCTGCAGACGAAGGCATCAAGCGGCTCGAGTTGAGTGAATGGGTTGCCTTTTTGGAAATCTTCAACCTTTCCCTGGTACACCGCCAATGCCCAGCTGTCTAAATCTGAAACGTAAAAAAGTTTTTTTTAAAAAGGCTTACCGATAGGATCGATAGCCAGAATGCTATAACACCATCTAAGTGTATTTAGACTTTACCTGACAAAGCGGTTGGTTCTAGAGCTACAGAGACATTCCCAGGTTCGCTGGCTTGAAATCCTACGCTGGTCTTCACGTTGTTTGTCTGCACGTTATACACCACTAAGGTCATCGCCCCTCTTTCTGTTCCGACGCTGATGTCTACCGGTCCAGTCAGGGCCCCTCCACTCAACTGGATCCTGTTAATCCACAAGTGTCCAGGATTTGCCGGTGGGCAGATATTTGGCTGTCCCGGGGTGGGTGCGGCATTTTGAAAGCTGTAGTAGTTATCAGAAAGCCAACACCTCTGGATAGACTCGTCTCCCGCTGAAAATTGATCATCCTCAATATACGGCGCAGAACCAGGTGTAAGAATGCGTGACAACGTATCAGCAGTGCCTTGTGCCCGGCGAGACGTGTAGACTACGGCATCCAGCAGGCCGATAGCAGAGACGTTGCCCTTCTCAGCTACAGGAACCCAGAACGGGCCGTACAGGACGATGGCATCTGGGCCGTTCTGGACCGAGTTTGGAGGAAGTGGGATGGCCGGCGATGGCTCGAGCTTAGCTGAGCCGATGAGAAAAAATCCTTTTTCGTCCGTGCTGTGCCCGCTCAGGTCCACGACGCGGTACGCCACGTTGCCATTGCCATTATAGAAAACGAGGGTGTGGCCATTCAGAGAGGTGGAGTTACCGCTAAGCGCAAACAACTCTACAAATTCGTGGGTGTCAAGGTTGGGATTATCGCAATTCACTTCGCTGATTATCAAACATGAGCGTACTGCTGATAGACTCAGTACCAAAATAATACCTGTCACACTCCAGCACATTGTGGCCAAAAGAAATAAAAACAAAAGAAAAGAATGAAGCAGCCCAGATGATTCAGAAAAACAGGATGGCCTGGAAACAGAGCGGAAACGCCGGTTAGATCTGAGGTGCATACAGAACTTGTCCTTAAAAAATATATTCTCTGTTCTTCTTCCATTTTTTTTTAAAGATGTGAAGATGCTAAAATAGGTCAATTAGATCCCCCCCCCACTGTGATCTCATGTAAGAAAAAGTAAGCTGATTAAGTGAAGTATAGCAATTCTTTTGTTTATGACGACACTGACTCCAACATTGATTTTTAAACTTTTTTTTTTCTTTTTCATTTAAATGTCTCTTGCTTTTGAGATGGTATAATATTACAGTTCCTCTACAACCCTACAGGTGGTACACTTCAATCTATTCACACAGGCAGACAGCACCGCATCCTGTTTTTTTAGAATTGTAACAAAATTTAATTCCATTAATCTGGAAATATATCAAATTTATCAGAATTGTCTCGCTCTGGAAGTGATATGTCCCGGAGACTTACTGTAGCTGTGGAGAAAAAAACCTACTGAGTGTTACAAAGCACTAACACTCGAGCCTCCATCTCACTCCTATACCGCCTTATCCTGTATACGAGGTTGCGGGGGGCCTGGAGCCTATCCCAGGAGACTTAGGGTACAAGGTGGGGTACATCCTGGACAGGGTGCCAATCCATCGCAGGGCACACACACACATACACACTCGTTCACACACTACGGACAATTTGCAAACATCAATTAGCCTAATTCATTCATTCATTCATTCATCTTCTATACCACTTCATCCTTGTATTCAGGGTCGCGGGGACCTGGAGCCTATCCCAGGAGACTTGGGGCACGAGGCAGGGTACACC
>JAQQZT010000033.1:3682413-3692840 GCA_030068275.1 Clarias platycephalus | reverse complement strand
TAGAGAGAGAGAGAGAGAGAGAGAGAGAGAGAGAGAGAGAGTTCCCAACACACTAATTTAATATTAGAAACAATATACATAAAGTGCTGAGAAAAAGTATTATGAATACGAACTATGACTATTTTCCTGTTAGATATAATGTAAATGTGGATAATCTGTTCCATTACCAATATATAAAATAAAATAAAAAAAGCATGAAAAAATCATGTACAGTACTATTTGAACGCATGCCGACAGCAACATTGGTATTGTGGGTTGACTCTTTTGAAACAGCTTTCTTTGATAAAAAAACAAAACAAAAAAAAAACAGGAAAATTCAAGTGGCTCCCAGGTGTATGCACAAAATTTCAGTTCTAAGGGTAAAAATTCCTAAGGGGGGCATCCGTATGCCGAGGTTCTACTGTACTTGTTTCTGATCTGTTCTTGAATTTCTTTGGATCATGGCATGACTTGTTGCTTTTTGAGATCTTTTAGTTTGGTCCAGCTTGTCAGACAGGTTCTATTTAAGTGACTTTTTTTATTCAACAGGTCTGGCAGTAATCAGGCCTGGGTGTGGCCAATGAAATTCAATGCAGCTTTCCAAAAAATGTGGTTAATTATTCATGATTTAGTGGTGAATTGGGCAGGTTTAGGCTTCTTTCCCTTACTTGGGGTTCATAAGCAATTATAAGAACAAATTTCTTATGAAATACATTAGAACATGTTCTAGAAGAATTCGTAAATGTAAGTGTTACCATCGCCTCTTTAGTCTTTTTATATTCTCATTGGTATCCTGTATCTCTCTCTCTCTGTCGTTTTCTCCCCGAGGTCATGCCTGGACCTCCTCACTGAACTGCAGCCTCTGAAATCTTAATTCCTCTTAAATTTAAATCTTTCTCTCTTAGAGATTTGTGAGAGCCTTGGTGTGTTTTTCTTTTCCTCGACTGATAGTTTGCTCATCTTCAGCTTTTATACTGAGCTCTTTAGAATCGCTTTTGATTAACCAGCCCACTCATTTAAATTTATCTCTCTCTCTCTCTCTCTCTCTCTCTCTCTCTCTCCCACCCCTCTTTGTTTTTCTCCTTTCCTCTGTCCTTTGCTCAGGCTGGTTTGCCTGAGGACATGGTCAAACGGTGTGTGCAGCAGCTCGGCTTGGCTCTGGACTTCATGCACAGTAAAAGTCTGGTCCATCGAGACGTGAAGCCGGAAAATGTGCTCCTGTTTGACCGCGAGTGCCGGCATGTGAAGCTGGCTGACTTTGGAATGACACGGAGGGCAGGCAGCCGCGTCAAGAGAGTCAGCGGCACCATCCCCTACACGGCAGCTGAGGTGTGCCAGGTCACAGGCTCGGAGGGCATCGTCGTGGCAATGCCGCAGGACGTATGGGCATTCGGCGTACTCCTTTTCTGCATGCTGACCGGAAATTTCCCGTGGGAAGCTGCGCTGCCCAGTGACAACTTTTACGCAGAGTTCCAGCGCTGGCAGCACGGCGCGTGTCCCCCGGGCACCGTGCCCTCACAGTGGCGCCGCTTCTCTGACGACGCGCTGCGCATGTTCGGCCGGCTCCTAGCCCCTGAGCCTGAGCGTCGCTGCGGGGTTAAAGAGGTTTTTTACTTCCTAAAATACGACCTACTCAACCATCATCGCAGAAGAGCTTCCTGTAGAGCCTCCAGAGCCACACGAGGCTCCGCCCATAAACACGGAGAACACGCCTCCGTCCCGGGCACTTCCTGTCTTCGGCCCACGCCTCTCAAACGTAGCATCCTGTCAGAGCCGCACTCGTCGAGGGAGGAGCTTTCAAAAAGCCCCTCCCCCAATCGACAGGACAAGAGTAAGATGGTAATGGCCACGCCCATCGAGATCTGCGTATGAAGGCATGCCCTTGCTTCCATATTCGTAAGATTAATTAATAGGAATTAGGCCAACCCTGGCGTTGTGTTAGGAAGGCAATACAGATCGAAAAGGAAATCAGGCCATTTGTGTAGATGTAGCCGAGGATATCGTAGTTTTATTCGAGGAATACGCTGACTGAAAAGTCAGTATGTAAGGAATAAAACATTACAGGCATGCTGTTATAGGAAAATAATCAACGACAGAGTGATACGATGGTACAATGTTGAATCATCGACAATCCGTCATACTTTTTAAAATCCGTTAAAGTAGTGGAGCATCCACAAGATGCAAGTAAAACTTATGACTGTTATAACGCACTGAGACTGGAGACTCCTTCCATAAATAAAACATTTAAATCCACATCTCCTGGCAGAAAATGTTTCATTATTAGTGATTATGTAAGTCTTGATTGTAGCTCGGTTATTATCACTCTTTTGGTACTAATGAATTGTTCCAAACCAGAAGAATCAGAGAAGCAGATCTGAATTTACGACCTTCACAACGTCCTTGGCTTCCTCTTTAGTACGAGCAAATTGTGATAAGAGATCAGATAGCTTTATTAAAGCCTGTAGGTCAATCACAGCACTTCTTCTTGTCATTCTTCTTCTTCCTTAATCCTCGATCGTTTAGAGAACACAATGAGAACTCCATCCCCAGACAAACTATTTTGCCTCCCGAGGTGCTCCGCCCCTTTGTCATGTGACTCAACAACCCAGCCTATCAGGGGGCTGATCACCTCGGAGGTTCTTGACTCATATGCATTTCTACAGACTGTAACCAATACGGCTACTTCCTGAATGTGGACATTGTGCAGTAGGTACACAGGATATGACATCACTCTCCTCGAGGGGGAAAAACGTATCTGTAGATGACAGGGATTCTTTATTATACAGTATATGTAAGTGTGTGTGTGTGTGTGTGTGTATGTGTGGTTGTGATTACTAGTTCTGTATAAGCACAAGTTCTTTTTATAGCTTGTTTAAGAAACTTTTAAGAACTGTTTTTGAACAAAGATCGAGTTTGTGTTCAGGTAGTGCCATCATGTAGCTTTTTTTGTAATTGTAAGACATTTTTCTAGTGAATATCCTGCGCAGAAGCGAACCATAGTAGCCTGAAGATTAGGACCTGTTCACAAAGGATGTCTGGAAGACCCGAGATATTTGATCATTTTAATATTTGGGTCAAATAAGATCATTACGGGGTTTCTTTTTAACTTTTAAAGCAAAAAAATAAAAAAATTTAAAAAGTAGGGCACGGTAAGTAGTGTAGCGCTTTGGATAACAGCTGCAGCATTGGATGAAAAGAGAAAGAAAGAAAATAGTATTAAACCATTTAGCTGACGGTATAAGAGGTGTTTGTGTTATAGAACAATTGGTCTTTGCTAATTGCATCTTGTTGAATAAAACAATGTGAACGGGCCGAACTGAACCATGTATGATGAATGTTGGCTTTATTGTGATCCGTCCAAGAAATATTATTAATAATGCTCGTCAATCACAGACATGTAGGTAATATTAAAGAAAATAATTCACAAGCAAAAATGTTAATAGTAGGAAAAGTATAAAACAACCTTATAAGTCTGGACAAAAACAAAAATAGTTAGGTATTTTTTTTGCTAGCTATTAAAAAGCAGGATGAGGTAAAGAAACCGAGACATTTGAAACACAGGGTAAGTGCATGTCTCAGATAAATAACATCAATAATACCTACAAAACCTATTACAAAACGTGGAAGAAATCTGTCTGTTTTTCCACCCAGAAAGTGCACTTTACTTTGAAACATAATCATTAAAATACTTCATAGACTTTATTTTTTTCTTTTTAATGAGTTTTTTAATGTGTTTTTATGCAGCATTCTCAAAACATTCTTGAGCCATCTGCTATTCTGTAGGTTATCGTACTAAAGCTGGACATTTAGTTAGTTAATTAGTTAGTTCACATTTATTCAAGTCAAAACATTACAATTTTCAACCCCAAAAAAGGTTCACTTGCTTAACAAGAAGTCAAAAGCAAATTCTCTAAAAAGCATGGAAAGAAGAAAACAAACTCCTAAACACTTTATTTTCAAAGATATTATAATTTCAAGTAATGATGTCTCTTTGATCATGGAGCTCTGTTCACCAAATTAAGGCTTGAAAGAAATGTAAAAATTATTTAAAAACTTGAGTTAATCATTAGAACATCAAAATACAATTTGCATGGCTTTTACAGAATCATCGTAATTAGTGTATTCGCTAATTCCATACCAATATACCATACAGTCTGAAATGGATGAACATGTTCTATATAAATGCGTAAAACACACGGTGAAATATCAGCCCGTAAGCCCATAAGAACTCCTAGAGATGAAATTCTAAGAAAATTCTTAGAATTCTGATATTTTCTTATAATTTCGCTTTAAATTTAGGACTAAATCTTAATAAATATAAAAATGATTCATGAAACATCTTAGCCCTAAAAACAGCTCCTAAGATAAAAATTTAGTTTCTATAGCAGACAACAAAATGGCGGAAAGAAGAAATATTCTCCAAACACTGAACATAAAGCTAAAAGTAAACACTGTTCTTCTGTCCAATTTTGTTTTCTTGTTCTTTTACTTCCTCCCATCTCTCTTGGATTGTTTGCTACATACCATCCAAACATGCAACTTAAACACACAGTCCTGTAATCATGTAAAATGGTAAAAGCTGAGCCATTTTGCTCCGATCAATCTGAAATGGATTACAAGTAATAAAATCAGTATGGTAAATTAATATAAGAATTTAAATATAATAACTACAGTGTGGGAATTGGTTGCTTCAAAAGTAGACACATTTTCAGCATTTGGATGTTTTAACTTTAAGTTATTTAGCCTATAACAGAAACTTTGTATAAAGTAGCCTGTAGTCATGATTAAACAATTTCTTTATATACAAACATTATGATTTCACTGTCTATTCTATTGTCATGTATTTTATTTTCACAAAGACTGCATTTCAAGACCTTTGCAGAGGTCAGTGGTTATTTTTTATAAAAAAAAATAAAAAAAAACATCAAAGATGCAGCAATTCAACCACAGTCCTTGTATTGTTGCATCATCCCTAGCAACGGGGTCGACCACGCCTCCTCACTAAGATAAAGGGTTTTGTACTTTCCTTACGCAGAGTTGCTCCGAGAAATTTCCTAAATCACTTTTAGTCTAGGACTCCCATCTAGGACTTTTTAAGCTAAGGTAGGAGCTCTCTCAGAGAATTCTGAGAAGCTTTGTGAATACAGGCCCTGGTGTTTAAAGGGTTTAGTGAAACTGAAAATGCAGTTTCATGTCAGTTTCAAGTCACTTGGCCTCGATCCCAATCACAGCAGAGTCCCGCGCTGACATCTGCAACGGATTCATTCTCACGTTGGAAACGATTCATTTTCACACTGAAAAATGTTTTTTTTTATTTTTTTATTTGAATGTGCTTTAAAAAATCTGAAAATGAAAGAAGGTAAAAGTGTACAAATGACGTATTGAAACAAAATGACGAGTGCTCATCTTGAATTATTCTGATAAATCTCAATACTCTTTAATGAGTAATTAGTTGTTTAAAGTTACCCCTTACCCCTCCATAATACCCAGACCGTCCAACTCACTCTCAGCAACCTGATAATAATAAACGTAAAATATTCATGCTGTATTTTGTAGTGTGTTTGCGTAATCTAACCAGCATCTGGATGATGTTTTACTTAGTAGCTGTAACGCAGCAGCACACTCTTGGCACTATAATGGCGTTGTTATTACTGTCATTCACTTCTAATATCTGTTTATGCAGACCTAAAAGACCTTGAAGTAACACAAGAGATGGGAATTGGATTGCACATAAACAGTGATGAAGAGAATCCAAACTATCTGATGATACAAGCAGAAATACCCCCCCCCCCTTCAGACTGTATATTTTTATCTTCAGATGAGCAAGGATTGTCATTAAACCCGATGCCCTCCTCTTTTTCTGCATCTTTTCCTTAAAAAAAAAAAAAAAAAAAAGATTCACTTCCTCTTTTTGTTGCCCATTATCTGAAGGTCATTCCAGCAATCAGCGTCTCGAGTGTGCCGGCGCGCGTACCATTTCCTCTGAGTATAGAGCTGCGACCCGATCCATTCATCTTGTCAGATACTATACACACACAGGTTATTTCTGGCTTGATTTGTTATTCTGCATTTCATGAATGAACAGGCATAATACAAAAACCCATTGGTGTGAGGGTTCTTTTGTTTGGATCTTATTTTTCCACATCCAGTGGGATTTGCTGCATGATCCATGATCATATAGTAGCCTTGTGTTTGCACTGTGTAAGAGGGAGAATACAGTAGGTAAAATAAAAAGAGGAAAATGGTAAGATAATAAACAAAGAAAGAAATATATTATTCCCATGTAAAATGCTCTTTTAATTAGGATGAAGTGCATGGCACTGAGAGGTGAATTCAAGTGCAGCAACAACATCCGAACCTCAGGCTACATCATGATTTCTGCATTACTATGGCAACAACGCAGACAACCGGCAGCGCTGACATGGAAATGCGCTATTCCTCTATTTATTATTATTATTTTTTTTTATTGTATCCACTCTTCATCTATTAATCCTTCTCGCTTCTTTTTATTAATGTTTTTTCTTTCTTTTCTTTCTTTTCTGTTCTCCATCCAGCAGAGCTCAAGATCCAATCCTATAAAATATAACTACAGTTACTTATAATACAGCTTCCTTCCTCCTGCGATTTATGAGGAAGCTCTTGTTCTAACATGGCTATTTAAATCTTTGCGGTAAAACCCGAATGAGCTTTAACCTAAATGTTCTAATATAAATACTCAATTCCGGTCCTCAGTTCCTTTTCACCGCATCCTTTCTCTGCTGTTTTGATTAAAAGAGCTGAGAAGGAAATGAGGAGCACCCACTTTTTTTTTTTTTTTTCTTCATTAAATCATAGTGAAATATCAGTTGGTTTATATTATACTGTTAAGCTTTTATTTTTGGTGTAGTTTTTAAAACATTTATATTAAATAAAGTGATTTTATGTTCAACTGAAATGTGTAAAATATGCATACTTCTTCATAATCCCCAGACCATACTTTATGCTAACATAAATTATATCCAGCACACAATAAAAAAATTCCTGAGAGGGTCACCTGCTGTTACGTTACACTAGGCTTGTAAAATATATATATATACACACACACACTCCAAGCCAATAAAAAGACCCTTTTGGACTGCATTTTGCTTTGATTTTTTTTTTTCTGTGTAAAGCCTTCTGTGGCACATCACAAAGGTTCCCAGTGGAGTTAAAGTCTGGACCCTGTGGTGGCCAATCCATGTGTGAAAATGATGTCTCATGCTCCCCGAACTACACTTTGTTCATTTTTGATCTCCCATCACAATCATTCAAAGATTTTTTTCAGACTCAAGTTTCTTTCTTGTGGATGATGGTTCACCCCTATCCTTCCATCTGTTGGACAGATCTTAACCAAATTGTATCAGTTTGTCCTTAGTTGTCTTCTTTGCATGCCGCAGGAAAATGATTTTACCCTTCTTTGCCATGACCACAGGATATGTCTTCTGACAGATGTGTAAGAAATGAGAAGCTACAGTACTCACTGCATCAGTTAGAGTTAAATAACGTGTTGCAGCTGAACCAGATTAATCATTGCAGTAATTATCCAATGCAAGGCTTTTGACTATTTGCTTAGTTAAGATTCAAGGTTTCACTTTAATGAACAACGAAATTGAAGGTCAATGGTGGTGGTGACTTTTTTTTTTTTTTTTTTGGCCAGGCAGTGTATACGGCTGTGTCCTAACTAGAAGTAAATGCCTTATTTGCATCCCGCGTTTTTGTAATAAATGAATTTATGGGATCATGTGACTCCCAACATGACACTCGAATGACCACATAAATTAATTTATTATGCAACGCGGGATACAAAGAAGGCATTTACTTCTAGGTAGGACAAAAGCCTATATACTATTACAGTATATTTGGTTTATTATTTATTTATTTATTAATAAACCAGATATGCTGTAATAGAAACCAATAAATTTTATTTCTTACAACTGTTTTATTTTACTGCATTATGTTTTTTTTTTTTACTTTAATTATAATTCATCCAAAGTGAATTTCAATGCCCTAAAAAAGCCTGAAGTCAGCCCGCTGAATGGTAATCGGTACAGAGAGTGAATTGTACTACTACACAGAAGAACATGAAAGAAGAAATGGTCTGTCTACCTGCCATCAGGCAACACCCTGGAGATATATATTGTTTATATATATTGTTTCTGTGGCATTTCCTTAGAGTGGACCCTTATAGGTTGGCAGACGCCCTTATCCAGAGTGACTTTTTTATCTCATTATACATCTGAGCAGTTGAGGGTTAAGGGCCTTGCTCAACGGGCCCAGCAGTGGCAACTTGGTGGTTGTGGGGTTTGAACCTGGGATCTTCTGAACCATAGTCCAATGCGTTAACCACTGAGCTACCCCCTATCTGAGCACTTGGGGGTGAAGGACCTTGCTCAAGGGTCCAACAGTGGCAGCCTAGCAGCATTGGGGCTCGAATGGGGGACCTCCTGATCAGTAGTCCAACAACCTTGATCATCGAGCTACCCCTACCCCCACAATGAACATGATGTTCCTGCCTCCCCACAAACCCTGCCAATGCTTGCCATCAGCAGTAAGCAAAGTACTTCTGTCCTTTAAAATTTGCATAAGATGAAACAGCATTCAGACATATTCAGTTGTTAAATCTAAAAAACAGTGACTATACAGTTTGCCATTTTGAAAAGAAAATTATACATCACTCATTCACTTAGCTGACTAGCTTGTTGCTAATAAAAGACGGAACATGGAAATTTCTGTTGTTGTTGCCCTAATCTGTAACTCTATGATTAGATTTTGATATTTGACTTCACAAATATGAGGAAAATTGAATTCATAACCTCATTGATATGAGGATTGATATGAGGACTCTCTTCACCACCACGCTATTCACAACCTTATTAAACGAGCTGTTCCTGGAAACAAATAATAGCTACATGAAAAACGTTTTGTATGTGGGTTTTCCCAACAATGACCAGTGTTTTAACATTAAAAACAAAAAAGCATCTGTAGGGTTTTTGACGACTGCCTTTACATGTATGTGTTTACACTAGCATGAATTTAGCATGTGGCTTAGCATGAATTAGCAGTTAGCAGGATAGATGGTGTTGAAGATTTGGAATTTTATAAACCTTACATTAATTAGCACCTCGGGAAAAAAGTTGTCACTCATGAAAAAGGAATAATTAGCTCTGAGGTAATTATGACAACTAATGACAACTTTTCAAGAAATAAAACACCCCATTTAATTTCACACCGTACTTTTTTTTGTTTTTTGCTTCTTTTACAGAGTTAATTTTATCGAATTCAGACATTCTTGCAGTCCTCGCCCTCACAGCCACGACAACTCGCTTATCAGAGTTCACCCTCTCCACAGAACCGATCCGTTGCCATGACCACAAGCTAATTTTCTTCGGCTGTCTGCTATCACTTCTGATTAGCCTCACTATACTGTATACTCTCTGCTGGATCGCTTTCCTCTTAGGTTAGTCTTGGTCTAAGCCATGCTCTCTTTTTATTCATGCTGACACGGGGTTCTTTCTTGTGTAAGTTTTTTTTATTTTGATCTCCTGAGCTTCTAATGCATCTGGCATCAACATTGCAGCATAAGAACAAGCTGTCGGCTTATCACAAAAGGCTTGCTATAATGGGTTCGACAGAATCCATCACATTTGGGCCATCACACAGAAATATACTGGATGTACAATCATTTATATGAGCATGTTACCCATTTCTAAATAAGTTTGTTGAGAATTAGATTTTGGCGATTCTTTAAAGAACCAAAAAGTTCTGTCATTACTATACTACCATAAATGCTTATTTCTAGAAGCCTTGGAAAAACAACTCATTCATTTCATTGACATGTTGGTCTATTTTTACTCTGTTTAACTTTCTATGTTACATCAATTGCGAAGCACTTTCTTGATGAAGTTCTCGATAACATCGAAGCTATGGGGAATCAAAAAGTGAAATAAACAGTCTTTATTTCATACATAGTGAACAGAAAAGCATCTCATAAAGCATAACACATCCAGTTTTGAGGCAGATAAGCTACAACAGACCATGCTGGGTTCCGTCAGCAGCGTCTTCATGTCTGCAGCACCTCTTTAGTGCTTCAGTTTGTCCACCTCCTCAATGATGAGTGCAGATCCACCATCGTGCCTTCGGGGGGAAAGATATACAAGGGGCGTTTAGTCAAACAGGGAATTGTCATGAAACCCCTTTTGAATGAAGGTGTAAAAGCGATTGACATTTACAGAAGACTTCAAACGCAGTACAGCGATGAGACTCTTAACTGCAGTAAAACACTTGAATGTTGCAAAGGTTTAAAAGAAAGCCGTATGTTCGTGAATGACGATCCGAGGTGGCTGAGGTGGTATTTATATATATATACACACTCACCTAAAGGATTATTAGGAACACCTGTTCAATTTCTCATTAATGCAATTATCTAATCA